>JBBMFX010562159.1:0-15707 GCA_037832545.1 Rhabdalestes septentrionalis
AAACTGTTCACAGTAATGTGGTTATATCAATTTTAGGTGTCCCTGCTGTTGTTGTTATTTTGATCCTCATTATTGACCAAAATGTTTACCTGAGTGTGGGCTCCTCAACACAGAATGGCACCCATGTGTAAGTGACTGTGTGTTATGCTGTAGTGCCTCATCAGAAGCTGTTTTTGGATGATAATATGGATGCACCTTTTATTGACATTGCTATTTCTCTCTCTCTCTCTCTGTCTCTCTGTCTCTCTCTCTCTCTCTCTCTCTCTGTAGATGCTACACCTCCAGTGAAAAGGTGATATATGTAACCATATTAGGGTTCTTCTGTGTGATTTTCACCTTTAACCTGGTCATGTTGGTGGTGGTAGTGCGCACTTTCTTCTTTCAGCGGCCCTCATCGGGCCCACAGCGGAAACATAAGGCCAAGGACGTCTGCACACTGCTGGGAATCACCTGTCTACTGGGCACCAGCTGGGGTCTGATCTCCTTCTCCTTTGGCCAGAACTTCACTGTGGGCTCCTATCTCTTCTGTATATTTAATTCACTGCAGGGTGAATAGGCTTCTATACCATGTCCTCTTTGTTGATTCAGTATGTCAATTTCATTAAATTAGTTGTCTAATTTAATATAAATAAATTATAAGGCAAACTAAAAATCAAGCTCCAGGCACCTCACCTGTACCACCTAGTGTAGTCCATTACTAAACAAAAGAATGGGCAGTGCAGGTGAGTTGTAGAGAAAAGTAACCCTATTTACACCAAATAAAAAATATGCCAAATAAAAGTTAAAAATGACAAATCTTTCAGGTATGGCCCGTCATAAATTAGTTTATATAACGTTACAGATGTGTGAAGCTTTTTTATTTGAAAGACTTACTCAGGGGTTAAAGTAAAAAAAATCTTGAGCCTGAACTTTTTGGGGGGGACTTTTTTATTTGAAGGACTTACTTCATATATTGACAATAATAACAAAAATAAAGTAACAAGAGCTTACAGTGCTTAAAAACTGCTAAACAATAGCAAGTGCTTAAAGTGCTTAAATAACAAGTGCTCGAAGTGCTAAAGAACTGAACTGCTAAACTGAAGATTAGAAGTTAAATCAAGGCCATTTTCACTTATTTTTTCTTTTTTTCTGGGTTGTAAGCAACAAATCTGCTATAAATGTGCACAAACATATTTTTAAACGGGTGCCAGGCCGTGAGAACTTCTCCGCTGGTCCGCGGAGCCTCGGTTCTGCACCAATCAAAATTCGGTCTGATCTCGGTCCCGCCCTCTCGACTTCACGGCCAGCCCCCTCGGGTTAGTGTGTTCCACTCGCGTATACGTGCGAGACCGCTTTTTCTTAACTGACAGTAGAATTTAGATTCTCTGCCCGATATTTCCTGCTCCTATCCCCAGGCCGTGGCCGTGATCCAGCATTTGAGTGACTTGGAGCTTAATTTTTTGGGCCCGAGACAAGCTCTAAGACAGCCACGGAAAAAAGAACAGAAACAGGCTGAACTTAGAAGCTCCAAGCGGCTCTGTCAGCGTGTCTGCCTCGTTAGAACAGTTAGTAGCGAGAAAGCAGGCGCAACTATCACATTAAAATGATGATGTAATGTGATTTTTGTTTTTAAACAAAAATGTATGTTAAAAAACAGATTTCTTGGTGCTCGTGATAGGGAAACCAGAGAGTAGGGCAGTAGAGTTTAGCTCAGGAGCAGCAGCACTATGTATCTAGTAAAGATGTTCTGGGGGCTGGGAGTGAGATACTGAGGTGAGTTCAGTGTTGATAGTGGTGCAGGGGAAGTGTGGGGATATGAAACATGGGGAAGCAAGGGGCTAAGGTTTTTCAAAATTTTAATTGGGCCACACAGGGCAGTATGTCAGCCCATGGACTTATTTGCTTTGGTTTTTTATTTGTCTCTTTCTTTCTACCTTATCCATCTTGCTGTAAATTGGTAAAAATATTTTACTGTGCTGTGATTTTTGAACTGATATAGCACCCAACTGGGAGGGAGATGGAAGACCTTGAGGCAAGGAAGTGAAAGCTAAACATAAGCACTGTATTTTTTGTGTGTTGCCTCATCCACATGGTTCCATGTGGTCCTAAATGGTGTAAAATAGCCACCACAGATGTATCTGAAGTCAAAGCAATGATGAAATTTTTATATTTAACATTTTAATATTTATAAACCGATTCTAACAAATTCTAACGTTTTTACACTACTTTAAACTACTGTTAATGAAACTTTTGAAGTATTATATATTATTCTCCCGCAGATGCCCTGTATAGAAGCAGAGAAATGTACTAACTGGTAAAACAACCAAATTGTGTTAACATTTAGGGTTGATGAAGACTAGTTGGTCTCAATCAACTGCCCAGCTCAAAAATGTAAATGGATTTGGAAATAATCAGAAGACAGACCTCTGATTTCTCACCCAGGAAAATCAAAGGATTGTATTTTCCTCAGAGGATATATTTTAGTAATAATAAGTACATTAAACTAGTTTGCTAAAATGTTTTCCTTTAATACAGGAGTGTAAAACTCCGGTCCTGCATGTTTTGTTAAATGTCCGGCACAGAAACAACTGGTTCACCTCGCCAGTTAATCGTCATGTTTAATGAATGTGTTGGAGAACCATGAAATTCTGCTGGACACTGACCCTCCAGGACCAGAGTTTGACACCCTTGCTCCAATGTGTTTATTTATCCATTAAGAATTCTTAATTATCACTGTGGGACATGTGACAGGAGTGGGTACATCCCTGCACAAATACTTTGTTAATTCCAGCAAAATGGCAACCACTGGCTGTACAGCCCTTCTAGGTTCTCTGGAGTTGATGAGGAATTGTCTACATAAGAAGGTATCTCCAAACATTTGGGCATAAACTGAGGTAATGAGCAGCTATGTTTGTTTTAAACAAGCAATAAAGGAATTATACTCAAAATGTTTTACAAAATAGAAGGAATCTAGTGCAGTGTTGCAGCTGCAACTCCAAAGCTGAGGATGAGCCCAACATGCTCAGCACATCCTGTAATTAAAAAAGGTGCGGTG
Source organism: Rhabdalestes septentrionalis (assembly GCA_037832545.1). Classification (NCBI taxonomy): domain Eukaryota; kingdom Metazoa; phylum Chordata; class Actinopteri; order Characiformes; family Alestidae; genus Rhabdalestes; species Rhabdalestes septentrionalis. Next base: position 3,035 of record JBBMFX010562159.1, read on the forward strand.
TGTTGGTATTTTGCATATGAAAACACTTTCACATTGTGAAATTTGGTACAAAATCTATAGCTTACACCAAAAATGATTTGCATTTTATTAGCACAGGGGAAAGAGCGGGAAACACCAAACACCGAGCACCACCTGAAAACCCTCAGGTGAAAGTGTTTTCCTAGCAGACTTTGACGACACAGAATTACCAAATATGTGAAATGACTGACACAAAATTTTATGTTTATTTTGGATTTAATTTCAGATTCAATTTCAGAAATAGGTGGCCTATTTAACCCAGGTAACCACACATATTCTGCCTTTCAAGTGTGACCACTTCACAAAAAAATATGGTAATGGAACTACTAAGTTTTGCTTTAAAAAAGACACATGCACCTGTGAGCTGATCCGTGTCTCTCAGATCACATGACCTGAGTTTTAGTGTCTTGAAGTCTGTTTGTGAGTCTGCAGTGTGTTTTCTTACTCTTTTGTTTCTTCCCATTTGTTCCCTTGCTTTTTGTTGCATTGAGGCTGCCATATCTATGATGTCACAGACTCTCTGTCACATATTTCGAAGGAGACTCGATCTAGCAGCAAACTTACTTCAAAAAAGTGCAAATATGAACCGTGTACATTTTGAACTGGGTGGAGGTAGCTCAGTGGGTAGGATATTTGTCTCTGGACAAGGGGTTCGAATCCTACCTCCAGCACCCCACTGGGTCCCTGAGCAAGACCCTTAACCTCAAGTTGCCCCAAGGAGACTGTCCCCTGTAGTTAGGGAATGGAAGTCGCTTTGGATAAAGGTGTCTGCTAAATGTAAATGAACTCATCAGAGTGTTAGCCCAACAAATAAGGAAATAAAAGTGTGTTGTTTTAAAATTACACAGATACAATCGAGTACAGGATGCAAATAAAGTTTTGCTTATTTTACAAAGAACACACTTAAATGTGGCCTTTTATTTTTGGCTTTAGTGTACAGTGTTTTTGTTGCTATATCATGGAAGAAAAATAATCCTAACAAATAAAAGTCTTGGTGAGGCTGGGCCGCATCAGGTTTTCCACAAGAAAAGCATTCCACAAAAAAAATCTTCTCAAATGTCTTAATTTAAATTTTTTAACACAAAATAAGATTAAAATAATGACAAAATAAGATTAAAAATAAATGATCAAATTAAGAATAATAATAAAATTAATTAATCAGTAATAAAAAAAAAAAATATTAATTAGATTTCGCTAGTCAGCGACTTTATGTGGTTTCTCCAGTCTTCTGTATCTGCTGTACTCAGATTCAAATGACTGTATTAACCTTTAATCCTCTTCTGAACATGAATGGAACATTGAAAAACATGAACTGTTCTTCTGAACATGGCTTTTCCTGCCTACTCCTTGCTGGTAGAGACCTGACAGCGCTTCCTCTCGTATAGCCGAGCCACATTTGGCTTGATGGAGGAAGCAGTTGAGACCCTCAGTATGGCTTGAAGATGATCATCAGGAAGTCTGGACCTGTACTTGGACTTATTGAAGTTTAAGGTGGAGAAGAGCTTTTCGCACAAGTATGTGCTCCCAAAAAGGCACATGCTCCGCTTGAACATTCGGGAAAGCCAAGGGAAGTTAGGGGTCAGTTCTATCAAAAATTGCCAAAGCTTGTCTGCTTTTCCACTCACCTCCCTGAACTTCGCTTTGAGTTCAGAGTTGCACTGCAGCTCAATGAGCTCCATTTGAAGAACAGGAGGGGCATCTTGCATATCAAAGGAAAAGAGGTCCACAAAAACTTGAAATGTGGCTCGATACGGTTTGACGTCTGCAAATCTGTGATCAAATTCCTTCTGTAGTCTCAAAATTACATCAACATACGTCTCACCACTGAATGGTGCGCCTGCCTCCACGAGTGTCTTGCATGCTGGGAAATGCCAAAGAGACTGAAAGAGCTGGGCTTTCCATAACACAAGTTTTGTGGAGAATACTCTCACGTTGTCATAGGCTGCACTGACAAGTTGCCCCTGGCCTTGTAACTTCTTGTTCAGCACATTAAGGTCATGTGTGATATCAACAAGAAAAGCTAAGTCCATGAGCCATTTGGGATCACTTAGGAGAGGAACAGCCACTCCATCCTTCTCCATGAAGGCTTTCACTTCTGCTCTTAACTCAAAAAATTGCTTCACTGAGTTTCCCCTACTGAGCCATCGTACCTCAGTGAAGTAGAGCATATCCCCATATTCTGACTCCATTTCCTCTTAAAAAGCACGGAACCTTCGTCAAACTTGAGGCATTTGCTGTAAAGGACCTGCTGATGGATAATGCAGTGCACAGCAATGGTCTCCTCCACGCCCTCCTCTTCCAGTTTTTTTTAACAAGTGCCACCAGTCTTCCATGGCAAACCGACATTCTCAATGGTATCACCCATAAATGTCACTTGACAGGTCAGAAATGCGATCTGCTACAGTGTTGGCAGAAAGGCTGATGTTGCTAAACTGACTTTTCTTTTCCGGACAGACTATATTTGCAGCCTGTAATATGCACTTTTTGACAAATTCACCTTCTGTGAATGGCTTCCCTGCTTTAGCAATCCTCTCACTAACCGCTTGGCTAGCTTCGACTGTTGCATTATTCTCTTTGGTTGCTTTCTTGAATCTTTTTGCCTCATTAGACATATTTTAAGATTGGCAACCCGGTTTGCTCTCTCCTCTCCCTGGTATTTTGCATACTCCTCAGCATGTCTAGTTGTGTAATGACCTTTCAAATTGTATTCCTTGTGCACCGCAACTTTCTCTGTGCAAACAAGACACGTCGGGGTGCCCCTGTGCTCAACAAAGAAATAATGCATTTTCCACTTTTCCTGAAATTGTCTGTGCTCATCACCAAGCTTCCTCTTCACTGCAGGCTTTGAAAAAGACATGTTATATATATAATTTCACTTGTCACTGTCGCATCGAAATTTCATCAAGCATTTAGCCGATGCACGGGGAATGTCAACTCATAGAGAACGTAATTTCCGCTTATTTTTCCTGTAACCACAACACGGCGTTCTCCTTTGTTTTTAGGCTCGATCCTAGGACAAATGTCCGCATGTGCCCAAAAGAAATGAGGCAGCCAGCCTGGCACGTAAGAAAACGCCCCAGGGCAAGGCTGCCGAAACTTTCACTCATTGAGAAATTTTTCTCTGCTTGCATCAAGCCCGGCCGATATCCCGCCTCCGAGAGCCATATACCCCATCGTGATTGGTAGGTTCGTTCAGCTCCGCACATAACACTGTAAAGTGCCATACATATCAAACTCGCGGGCCACACTAACATTACATTTTCATATTAAGACTGGGCCACGAACTATCGTCCTGTGGGCCGCAATTGTCCCTCGAGCCGCGACTTTGAGACCCCTGATCTAGGCCATAACTCCCAGGGTGCCACCAGTGTCAAACTGAATAGTTGTAATTCTCACGTGTAAATGTTACGCATACTACATACATCATATTTATTTAGGGATTAATGAATAAATTTACGCTCCTGACCACAAGTCATTTTCCCTGACATTCCCAAACACAGTGCACACTGCAGACATTCTTTGGGCAAGGAAAAACAGCATTTACATTTGAGAACACACTTTGCTTGTATATGTAAAATGTCTTTTATTCCTTTCCTTGTTTCTTTTTTGGCATCTGTGGCATGGCAAAATAACAACATTTGAATTTAGATTCCCTCCAAAAAAGTTTGAGTCAATCATAATGACGTCCTTCTATTCCATTTAATTTAACTACGAAGAGGAAATAAATGAAATTGCCCCTAGGAGTGAGTGTGAATGTGTGTGTGTGGCCCTGCGACATGCTGGCGACTGTCCAGGGTGTACCCCGCCTGAGTGCGGGATAAAGGGGTAGCAAATGGATGGATGAATGGATAGTTTCCCACTGGCCTGTTTCAATAAAAATACCCTAAAATTTGCCATTACAACCAAATTTTTGGCTACGTATATCTGCTAAAACCCACACTAAAGACTGTTTGGCCAACCAAAATGTGACTGGAAATTGGCTGGCAGTTCATGCAGCAGCTTCTAAAATATGTTTAGATTTGAAACATTCTTATTACCCGTTTCCTAAACCAGAAGGAAGATGTGCAGGATTAAACAGTGTGGAAGACTGCATTACTTAATAAACCTGTACAAAAAATAATTATTATCTAGTGTGTGGCTGTCTTTATTGACTTGCTAGGTTTGGTATCAAATGGAAGTAAAGTAAATATAATAAACAGACAGGCTTTATTGGGAATGGAGAGTTAGTCTACTCAATCAATCCTCTCTTTCCCTCCTACGGCATACACAATTATTGTTATCCACACAGTTAAATATGAACTCTCCTGCAGGACAGAAACAATGCTTTTGTTGTTTCTTCAGGTTTTGTGCAGTGATTATTTTGGATTATTGTGTCTGGCATTAATCATTGTGAAGTGAAGCTGTGTTTGGCAAAATTATGCTTTACCTAGTACATCAGAATGTAACAAACCAGCCCTGGTTATACTGATTTACACATCAGATAGAAAGTAAAGGTTTGACTGTATGACCTTTGCTTGTTCCATTTGCAATTAATATTGGGATTTATATGCAAGTATAAAATCTATTCACCTCTGACCAAATAGATGTAACGATAATACACCCAAACATGGCAAGAAATGCATTTGTGTACATATAATACAGAGAGCACAGATGAGAAGTGTAACCATGTGAGACTTGAGGACTGTGTTCAAATAGTTGAATTTACAGTCAACAGGCCTTCCTACACATGCTAATCAGTATGTACTGTGAACCCATGGCTTACCAATCATGGCAAAATCATGGAAAGCAGATAAAAGAGATAGGTAATGGATAGATTAATTATATGACAGTAAGGTCATGCATTCTAACATCATGGTAAAGGAAAGATAAACATAGGCTTTGCTTTTAAAAATGAGGCTTTGTCCCCATAAACCCAGATCTGTTACACCCCATGATTCTTTATTCAAATGTACAGAAATGTGCTCTTTGCGTAAGATGTGTACATATTTTCATCTCTACTCACCACTGATATCACAATATTATTTGCTCAAAATAAGTAGGGAAGAAGGAAATAAAGGTTGAAAATATTTGTTAAATAATCAGTATTAAAATGCCTTACATGTCCAGTGCATATGGAAATATTTCAGACCCATTCAAGATGCCCCCATTTTGTTTTGTCTAAGACTCATCCTAAAATGGATTGAATTGATATTTTCTATAATCGGTCTAAATGCAATACTCCAAAAACTGTTTTCGGTATTTGCCCATTTCTTAAAAATGAAAAACTGAAATAGCCCATTTAAACATTTCTTTTGTTTACAATGCCTTTGGGAGTATGGCAAAATAACAAGCTCAATATTTGATCATGAATTATAGACATATGGTAAACTTCATTAGGTTCCCTCCATCCTGATGAGTCCCCCTGTTTCTATTGCATCCCCACAGCCTTCTTTCCTCCACACAAGTCGGGAATCCCCTCTTTAGTGAGCAACTACTTCCGTCTGACCAATCTACCATAAATGGCTGTCTGAGTTAGTGCTGCACTGATGACTCTTATTCATCTTTTTATGCAGTTCTAACATCTGCAGAAAAGATCAATGAATCTCACTCAGAGTGACCATCAGTTTCTGGGTAACCTGCTGGACCAAGGCCCTTTGTCTCCGATCACTCAGTGTGTGTGGGCGGCCAGGTGTAGGAAAATTAATGGAGGTCTCTTCCATTAGAGAATAACACTGTGCTCTTGGGAACCTTTAATGCTGCAATAAGAAAGTCTGCTAACAAAGTCTGGACCTCATGGTTTGGCTTTCACTGTGCTGTACCCTATCAAATATTAGACCTTATAAGGGCATGTAGGTGCTTTTTTTAATTATGTCCAATAAATGCAGTTTGAAACAGGTGGATTCCAATTAAGTGTCAGAATGTCAAGAGTCTGACTTACATAAACGGGATATTTTCTATTTTTAGTGAATTAAACACTGGAAACACTTGTTTTTGTTTTGTCATTGTGAAATATTGTGTGTAGACAGTACATCTTAGTTAATATCTTAGTTTAAACCTACTTTAAATGCACTTGTGTGTAAATGACTTCTAATGGTAATGCCATAATTTTGTATTTACAGCTCAACTACAGCTCAGGAAGTTGCATTGTCCTTTCAGTGTTTAAATTCCAAAACTCCCACCTATTATTTGAATTGCAAAGCTGAGTGATAAAAACAAACAAGGTTCAAGATTAATATTGTTTCATCACTGAAAGTTTTCAGTGGTGTCTTTGTACATGATCCTGACTATCTAACTATTAGTCATTTTGTGTTGCTGAACCTCCCTTTACTCATGGATTCTATCATCAGAATGGTGAGATTTTACAAAATATAATAATTATTGTTTTTTCTCTTCTTGAATAAGAATCACTAAAATGTAAATAATAAATAATTCTAGTTTCATGAGCCACAAACTCCATTTAATAAAGTGTAGATACAAGTAAACAATCGTTGTTTTACTCTGGTCAGTGTTAACCCATAAAAACACTGGAATTACTGTGTTGTAATGATACTGAAACAACTGAGTGGACAGTGCAAAACATGTTTTGCTTATTAATTTAGTGAAAACAGTAAATTTAAAAATGGCATTTCATTGATGATATTAGTGGACAGTTTGTATTAATTTCCTAATCTTACAGCAGATATACAAATAAAAAAATTCAAACATAAAAATGGGACCTTTAAATAATTGCAATTGCTATATTAAAATTAAGGTACTGCACAATTATAAGTAATTTGTTCATAGAAATTAATACAAGAGTCTTTTTATTATAGCCCATGACTTAATATCCATAAGGTACAGCAAACCTCATTCAGTAATTTTTTTTAATTTTATTATTACTCTGATTACTACAGGAAGGCTCAAGTTTAAGAAACTGTATGATTTGGGTAGTAATATGCTGTACAATTCTTCTACTGTCTTCTTATAATATTCTTGTAGTTTCCTACTGATCTATCGCCCAGCAGTTTGCCTTTACATTTTGACTTCAACCACTTTGCAGTAGGAAGAGAACAATCTTCAAACAATGTTGATGGTTTTGTACACATTGCCGATGTAACATCCAATTCTGTAGCCACAGAATTTTCAACTCTAGTAGCCACATACCCTAAACTGCCAAGTGGCAACTTTAACAGAATCCAGAGTTACACAGGTAGATTTGTCATAGCCTACAATGTGCCAGATTAGATTTACTTGTGGAAAACTTGATTAAAAACCCTCATTCTTTAATTGCAAACAATTGTTTGGGACATCAAAGTTAAAATGAAGTTACACTAATGTTCAGTACATGTAAATATCAGAAATGCAGAAGCACTTCAACAATACTCGATTAGTCACTGTATTTGTCTGTATATGTCTTAAAACATCTGAGTGATTAAGTCCCAAATGTTTTCATGACATAATGATTTTCTTTTTTATCCTGCTTCTCTCAGTCTGACTTAAGAAAAAGGAAGGTGCATATTGCCCAAATGATACTTTTTTCATTGGTTCTTGGACAAAACATCAGAGCAGCAGGTAATATAACCAAGCAATTTTATTTGTCCATACGCCTATACACCTTCTTTTCAAAATCGCATATTGGTGCACATTAAGTGCATGAAAACAAATTACAGTTCAAAAGTGTGATATTTTAGACAGCATTTTTGCATAATGATAATCAGATAAAATCATGTAATACAAGAAATTATAACGATGTTCTTTAATTTGCATTATTCATATGTGTGAGAATGTACAGTGCCTTATTGCCACTCCTTGTAAGGATAAGAAAACAGGTTTAGTAAAAATGGCAAAGTACCTTTACCTCATGCTGAAAATGATCATGCATGCTGATCTTTCATTAAAATAAATGAATTCTTAGAAAAATAAATCTCTCATCAATAAATCTGTATTTTCTCATCAAGAAATCATTACTTTGCCAGAAGGTGCATTTTTTTACTAACCTTTTTTACTAGGCATTATAAGTGGTGCCAGAAATGTATAACTCAACTCTACCAGTCCTGGGGTCTCTTTATAAAACTTTGCGTAGACCAAAAGACGAAAATGGCGAACGCAAAGGAAAAGCCAGATTTACGAAAACGTGTGCACACACACCTGCAAGCAAATTCAGCTTTATAAATTGCTCCCTACCTGGGATTGTTTCGCACGTGGATTTGCACACCTTCCTGCATCGACACGCCCACCTTCAACCGTACATGGTAAATGCAAATCACCTCATGAATATTTTAGCCCCCAAAAAAATCATCATGGCAACCAAAGGAAAAAGTAAGGAGAGAAGAGGGATAATGCTTGTGGGAGAAGAAAAAAAAAACTGCTGGTCACAGTAGTGGGGTGCCAAACAAAAAGAAATGGAACAGGTTACGACAGCTGTAAACAAAGGGAGTGCTGCCAATGGGACGTTGCCCGAAACCAAAAAATGGTCAGATTTAAAAATCATCCTCTCTGGGATGAAAAAAGGTATTTCTGGAATGAGAAAGGTGTCAAATCATTCAGAGACCTTTTTCTGGATGGCACATTTCCAGATTTCAAAAACCTTTCACGTAAATACGATCTACCCCCAAAAAATTTTTTCGTTATCTTCAGGTTCGCAGTTTTGTTAAAGACCACTGCGTTACATTCCCACACCTACCTGAAGATAATCTGCCTAATATTCTAGCTAAACCAGTGAAACGTACGGGACTGAGGTTCAAACTATACAGACACATTCTAAAATCTGACCCTTCCCCACTAAACAAAATTAAACAACAATGGGAGACCGAGCTGGAAATCCAATTTCAGGATGCTTTGTGGAATAAGGCCAAACTACAAGTTAACTGCCTAAATTTAATACAATTTAATACAAGTGTTACACAGGATACACTTAAGTAAAGGATACACTTTTTTTCCTGGTACTAGTGATAACTGTAACAGATGTACCTCTGTCCCAGCACACATTGCTCATAGTTGACAGGTTTCTGGAAGAACTTTTTTAAGATGATCTCATTAGTCCTAGATACTGAAATATTACCTTGTCCACATATTGCTATTTTTGGAACCCCCCTGAACTATTCTAAATTTACTACACAGGAATGAAATGTCATCTCATTTGCTTCTCTGATTGTTTGTAGATGTATCCTCCTACACTGGAAATCACACATTTACATTTACGACATTTAGCTGACGCCCTTATCCAGAGCGACGTGCAACAGTGCTCAAGTATCAAGGACCTGTAGAGCAAGATTTAAGTCAACATCCACCAATCACCTGTGGTACTGTAGCTCAGTACACCTGATCAACACTTGTCACTAGTATTTAACTACACCAATCTTGACATATAAAACAGCACCTGTAAAAGAAGGTAAAACATGGTTAGGAAGGTAAGGAGTTTTTTTTTTTTTTGTAAGAAAGAGAAATAAGAGGTGGTTAGTCGCCAAGGTGCTCCTTGAAGAGGTGGGTCCCACAAATCATAGCGTGCAGATATGCTCAACCCAAGTCAGCCATTCCTACTACACTATCACATTTACATTTACATTTGCGGCATTTAGCAGACGCCTTTATCCAAAGCGACTCAAGTGATTCAAGTAACTCCCAAACCCAGATCATTTTAAATGAGTGACTCAGAGGGAGCTGAACCCCAAGAAGGATCTGAGCATTCCAGCTCTACTCTCCATGTGCTTAGCACTTGTATCTACTAAGGGGCAGGCATAAGGCAGTAGAACTTTGATTGGCCAAGTATTGATATGATGAGCTTTGGAAAAACACCATTTATTGCAATTCAGTCAGTCTTTTGCGATATGTATATCGCACATGTTGATATTGCGATGCAGAAAATTTATGATATATCGCGCAGCCCTAATTTTGTTCATGTGATGATTTCTTGTTTCATTTTAATGCTCTTTACATGGGGTAAGGCTGGAGACAAAAAAAATTTAAATTTCACAAATAAACAAATTTTGTGTTTAGGAGCCACAGGCTCTTGTTTTTATTTTAAATGGAGCCCTTTACTAAAAAAATCATTTGGTCTCAGTCATCAAATTAATGTGCTCCTGAAGACACAGTAGCACTTTACAGATATGATGGGACTCACCTGCTGAATAACCTCAAGAATAAATAGCTAAAGAACTTCATAGAAAATTAACACCCAAAATTCATTATATTAAAAAAATCTAAGTAAAAAAATATTTGAGCTGATACAGTATTTAACGTATTTATAATTTAAAAACTCAAATGTTGAATATTGAATAAACAGGGGGAGGGATAGGATGGATGGATGGATGGATGGATATGTGGAAGCATGTGTGCAAAATCCCAGGAGAGGGTTTAGGTTCGCGGTTTTTTATTTAGAAAATCTTAGCCAGGTTCGCGGGTTTTTAATCAATGGCTGGATAGTCGGTTTCATATAAAAGCAGGTAACAGTGAAGCATAGATGCGTGATGCCAAGTCAACACACCCTTTCACCTGGACTGTGTAGCTGTGGGTTTTTTCTGCCCTGTGATAAACTCCTTTATTTCAGTTTTACCTCTCTTTAGATCCTGCTGTACCGAATTGTAGCCTATAACGACATGTTAATTCGTGTATCTTCTGACGGAGACTTATGATATCCAAGCTTTTATGCATGGTTAAGTCTCCCCCTGCTGGCTTGCCTGGAAGACGGGTGCTGCGTTGCTCAGGGCTGTTTCTCCATGGACCAAGAGCACCTTCATGGGAGTTGGTTTTGTAAAGTTGCTTTTGTTTTGTTGTTAATGTAGTTGTATTTAGTTATTGTGGGTTGTAGAGTAATTTGATTCATAGGATTCTTTTGGTGACTCTTTTTTGTGTTTTTTAATACGTTTTTTTTTTTAATTTATGTTAATAATTGGAAACAAAAAATGCCATGTGTGCTCTGACTTATGGTGATGTTTCCTCTCCTTTTCATGAGATGTTGGATGGAAGTCTTCACAAGGTATCTGTTATTTTTATCTATTTATTTGTGTATGCGTGTGTGTGTGTGTGTGTGTGTGTGTGTGTGTGTGTGCGTGTGTGTGCGTGTGTGTGCGTGTGTGTATGTGTTTGCATTGTTGCTGTTTGTCTTTTGCCTCCCCTTTGTAGCCAGTCTGGCTGTCCCTTGTATCTCAGTTCCCCATGCAATATTGGGTGCTTCAATTGTATGCAGAGGGGTGTGACGTTGTTTTAACATGCTTTGTACTGTTTTTTTTTTCTTAATAAGATTATCAGTGGTAGAAAACATATCATTTGCCTCTTAAATGAGGCTAGTGTAAATTAGGCCTATGTAGTTTTAACATGAAGTCCTTGATGGTTCTTTTTAAAACTGTTTTCTAAGGTGGTGTAGTCTATTATCCAGGGTGATTTTTAATGGGAGAGGGAGGGAGATATTTTGCACCTGTCCTGTCGATGGAAAGTAGAAATCATGAAATTAAGTAAATTAAGTAAAATCCAGAAATGACAGAAATGTTAAATATATATTTAAAATCTTATTGGGGGTCTTTTCTTTTTTCTCTTCACACAGCCTGTAGATCGTGTGTATTCAACTTTTAATACTTTTAACACCAAACCCTTTCAGTGCAAAATATATCAATGCAATTGACAAATGATTATTGTAATATATCTAACTCTAGACCAATGTAATTGTCCCACAAATGTTTTGATGAAAAATGGGGATGATGAAGACCTACACAGAGTGATGGGGTAAGGACACTTTAACTAAAAATGTTATGATGTAACACTGCACTCTCAGTTGCACAAATGATTTTAAAAGAAGACCCTTTTCATGTTGAACTGTACTGTTCAAGTGATCAAGTGAATTAGGAACTGGGACAGAGAAAAGCACAGAAATAAAACACAAGAAAACACTACAGGTTCCACAGAGAATACCACATGCAAGAAGATCGAGAATTTTGTGTCTTTGTGGAAGACGGAATCTTGATTATTTAAACAAAGTCATACATATGAATACACTGATCAGCCAAAATATTCGAACATCGTTAAAAAATAATGCAATGGTCTTTCTAAAAAAATAACACAACACCCTTTATAGGAGTAAAGAAATGCCGATGCAGCACGGCCTTAGGTAGGGTTAGGAATTCTACATATTCATTCCTGTTCTATAAATCACAGGTTTATTCCATAGCACAAGAGCAAAACTGTTTTAAAAACTGTTTTAAAGAAAGTTTATTTACATTTCTTTAGAACAATCTCTGAAATCCTCTGCAAATGACCTGCTTACAAAAATGTATGACAATTTTTATATTGTTTCATGCAGGTGTATTAGGACATTGAATGGATCATGCCCAAACTTGAGAACAGAGAATCTTGCTCAATATTCAAAGGAAGCGCAAAAATGCTTTTACGGTGACATCAAGGTAAATTATGTTCTGCACTATTAAATATTTAATGGTTTATCCTATTTGTGAGACACAATTTTGTTTACATGTTTTTATTTTTAAAAGAAAAGGGGGAAATTAATCATGGTTTAAAGGAAAACTATATTGAATGAAATTAGTTCAAAGAATTTGGACACCATTCTCTCAGTCTGTTGTACAAGCTTATATTCTCACTTAGTAGGCTCTCAAATTATTGTGAGACTTATAGTGTGTCGTGGGGCGACCAGTGAGAAAAGAGAAAAGTGAAGCATGAGCACTGGTTGCCATCCAAAGAAAGGTTTATT
>JBBMFX010562226.1:0-15700 GCA_037832545.1 Rhabdalestes septentrionalis
TTAAATGCAGAGGAGGAATTTCGTGCTGTTCACACTGTGTGCTGTGGTGTGTTCACGTGTGACCGATTGATCGCTTTCACTTTTAGATATTCCGCCTCCCCTGCCCCTCCCCCCATCACACGCTCAAGTTCAGGAGGAGATTCTGATGTTGTTTGTGCGCTGCATTATGAATTTTACTTGAATACAAATACAATATGCTGGGTAAAAAAAAATAGATTCACCGATCAATATCGATTCTCGTTCAAAAAATACGATATCGATTCAGAAATTCGCGGAACGATCTTTTCCTGTCAGCAGTACCGCTCGGGAGGAAAACTATAAAACACTCCCTCCACTCCCGGAGCTCAGCCACGCGGGTAGTGGCTCAGTGGTAGAGCACCCGCCCCGCGACCAGAGAGTGTGGGTTCGATCCCCAAGACGACAGCAGCCTCTGAGGTACTGAGTGCGGTACCGTCCTCACACGCTGCTTCCCGGGTGCTGAGTGACGGTCCGCTGCTTCGCTCGGTGGGTTAAGTGTTAAATGCAGAAGAGGAATTTCGCGCCGTACATCACTTACACTTTTCCTCCAGAAAATCTCTTATATCTGAAGAGGAAGCGTCTTATCAGTCTAGACTGTATTTGCTGTGGTTGCTGAGCTAGAGTGAATAGTTTTAACCAGTTGTGGTCATTGTTGTTTTTTATTTTTATTAAACCAATTTTATGGTTAATGTTTTTCAGCCATTTTTGTGGCTATCATTTCATTGTCAAATAGACATTTTCAAACACAGATACAAATACGAATAATTTTCCCTTTGAACAAATACAGATATGAATAGCCACTGCTCTGCACACCCCTAATACCCATGCTTTTATTGATTCTTTATCAGATTTTTTATAGATTCCTGATCAATTAAAAAAGACCATACTGTACTACAACTGGTGTTGAATGTTAATTAGCATTATCAACATTATACCAATCTTATTAACAAAGCTCCAAACTTGAGAAAACAATATGCTGCGTTGAGAATAAGCATATTAATTATGAAATTTGATGTAAGTGCATTGTTTAAAGTGTTAAACCAGCCCTGGTCAACAGCCCAGTCCAGCACATTCACACTCATTTACCCCAACTACCCGCATCATTCTAAATATTGTGAGAATATTGAATTGGCTTGAAAATATGGTGAGGGTCTCAAGCAGCAAGCCCCTCATTGTCCATGCTTCATCATGATTTGACCAAAGCACATCTACAAAACAAAGGTAAAACTGAGAGACACATTCCTTCTAGTATATAATAAGCCTACTTACATTTGAATCATTCACAATCCTCCTTTTCAATAGGAAATTCGTTTGAACCAAATATAAGACACATAAAATTGACATTATGTCTGCTGGAAAATGATAATTAGACAATATCTGTACAGCATTTGTGTTTTAATTCTGGCAAAAAGGTATGTGCATGTAAGTGAATGTATATTTTGCTTCAACCAAACTGATTTACTGTCTTTAAGCCTTTTTGATTCCTTAGAAATGATGATATGGCCCTTTAAATCCCAGAAAGAACTGAAATGGCAATATGTAGCAGTAACATTGCAAAACTGATATTTTGCTCTAATTACAGGTGTAAGACAAGGGTTGTAGGTTTCTGTTGAGGTAGGCAGCTCTTTAAAGAGATTTGTGGAGGTTTGCAGAGGCTACCGGCATCTTCAGGCTAATCTGGGCCTCTGCCTGATCCCAGTGCTCAGGGCTTATCACCTATCTAACAGACACTTTAAATTAAAAAGGTTTGTATAAAATATATTTGTTTTAGAGAGGAAATAACTTTTCAGGTGGTAAATCATAGTGCACCGTATTTTCTCTAAGACACATTAAATTGAAAATCAACGAAGAACTCTTTGCACACACATTTGGAGGTTAGAAGGTTTACTTTATCATAACGGACATGTTTTACAGCCAAAAGCACAAAGCCAACACCTTTGACAAGCAATCCAGCAAGCTGTGGGAAAGGTCACCGCTCTGGAGGTCACCTTCTACACGCCTGAACCTCCTCCAATCACAGTGACTGTGTGTGTGTTTGTGTGAGAGGGAGAGGTGGACAAACAGAGACGTGTAAAAGTGAAATATATTCAAAAATAAATTTAAACAGAGAAGAGCAACACCATGACCAGTTTAGTGCCGCATAATAAACTACATATTAAATGATAAAAGAAAATGGTTTTCCTCTTACATTTGGGGATTTTATTCTGTATTAGTTTCCCAGATTTGTGGGCAACTATAAAATCTGAACTAATTGAACCATCAATATTAAATAAATAAATATCTAAATATATGTGTATACATCCTGGACAGGTCATCCTAAAAACAAACGATCATAAACTGAAAAGTATGAACATGTTCTATTTTAGATGAAATAGCGAAACTCCAGGATCTTGTTGCAAAAAAAGGACATAAGCCTGATTTAAATTAGACTTCAATGAAAATCTGTAAGACCCAAGGTACCCCCCAGTCTTTGGTAATTTAGTGGCCCCAAGCAGCTCAATGATAAATCAAGTGAAAGTCAACAGTCCGTATTTACACCAGTTCATCTCAAGTCATTTTTTGAGTCATGCTTTTACATCCCACATGGCCATGAGGCAACTTCCCATCCAGTTTCAGGGCTCCAATGAGCAAGTCGAGGCAGAAGAAAAGGAACCCCTGGTCTCCAACATGTTGTGGAGGTACGTTTACAAACCAAGTATAATAAGTAATAGACAGATAACTTTCAAAGTCTCAATGCAGGATTGGATCGGCGGAGGGATGGAGCGATGCTCTGCCCTTCAACCAACACACATTTGTTGATCAGAACATTTGTAGTTGAACTCCTTCCTCATTATATACACAGGAACCTCAGGACACAGTTTAGATCCGTATTTCTCCAAAAATCACAAGAAAATAACTGCTGAATCTGAAGAGTACGAGTGATTTTCAGTATTCATAATCATTATAGCTAGAGCCCGTGAATACAGAATAACAACACAACCCATTAAGTGGTATAAGGAACAAGCTCAAAAATGCATACATTTACAGGGTTATTTATTTGAACTTGTTTTTATTTTCTAGGCATGGGAATGGCCAAAGCAGTTGAATAAATCAGATGTACATTTCTAGGTAATCAAGGCTTTTTGGGATCTTTTAGGATTTAAAATCCTTGCTTTAAATCCTGGCATTGCTTCTTTCTCTGTAAAAAAACCCCCCACTTTCCATGTTTAGAGTTTATCTTGTGAAAGCAGAAGTGAAGGCCCATCGTGTTTCTGTCAGAGAAGTTAGAGAAGGGTGTGATGATGCTGGAGCATGGAGGTGAGGGATTTTCATGAAGAAATTTGGCAAATGCAAGTGATTCCAGGGTTGTCAGATGAATATCCAAGCAGTATCTTGCAGTGCTATGATCTCTGAAACATCCCTAAATGAATTCACAGCTTCCGAAACACTGAGGATGCTTGTGGTTTGCTTCATTTCTGCTCTTCTGTCTGTTTCATCCCAGTCAAGGGGACTGAGGTCTGCAGATGGACATAAGAGGTCATTAGCTTCAGTTTTCATCTGTTCTTTCTTTGCCAGTTTTCACTGCTGAAAAATGTGGATTTTCCAAGCAGTCATGCCACCAAGACCGTGGTTCTCAAAGTGGCCCTCCATTTTAGACTGTCTACAAGACATCAAAATCTGGTTCTCCCTCAAATTTCTCAAATTAAATACAGATAAAACAAAAATACAGCTAAAACAGATAACCTTTGCTCTGAGATATAATATGATATATGACATTCCTGGTGGTCAGACTTTCACTCCTCACAGTCCAGTGTCTAATCTTTGAAATATCTTGATATATTTTAAATTATCTTTAAAGCAGTTCTTCCAAGCAGGCCAGCTGTGAGATCTGTACCTCCATTTTGCTTGAATGAGTTCTCTAAGGCCTTAAAAATAGCTCCTCTCAAACCACCACCCTTAATACTTTAAGAAGCAGATTGCAGGGAAGGAGACAGGTAAGGAGTGGGAGCACAAGGGTTAAACAAATACTAAACAGTCTTCAGTCACTCAGGTTGCTCATCAGCCGGTCATCAAACATGCATAATTCTATTAAAAACACAGTGAACACAACCGTAATCTGCTAAAAGTAGATCCTGCTTATGTCTGCAAACATCCACAAAGCAGAGCTTCTCTGGTTTACTTGTAATAAAACCACAAAGTCCCATATCTCAATACTCCTTTTTGAGGGGGCACAGCATTATATCTAAATATAAACACACCAAACCAAGATTTCAGTTCACAGTTTTAGTTTTATTCCAGGACCAGTAACATGCTTTAAGTCTACTGTGATTAGATGCAGCTCCTCCAGCAAAACCAGCATGCTGTTACATAACACACTCGGACCGATGACTGGATCCAAGCCTGATTTGGGATCTGAATTTAGAGATTCTTTATATTTGAAAACTGATTGAGAATTTCAAAGAAGTTCAAAACTGAGCGCATATCACCTAAATGCTGAATATTGAGAAGCAAATATTAGCCTGTCAGTTACATCCCAATGTCTATTTCTCATACTAGCTAAGCCTTCTTCGCTGTCTATTTAATACGGTCTCGCTGTTGTGTCCCCATATATATATATATATATATATATATATATATACATAAATATAAAAATAGGCTTCTACATATTAACAGATATTTTTATACCAGTCAAACCATCTTCTCTTTGAAATATTGAGTAGATTAAATAGACTAAATGGATCCTTTTACTGTGACAGGCTGCAAAGTGCTTAAAGTTACAAGGAACACAGAAAAAGGAGTTCCAACCACGCAGTATTCAGCACCACCAGTATACTGATCACCGCCTGATCACCTGGAATCATCCAGAATCGTCATTTCCAAACTGGTTCAGGACTTTGCTTCATTCAGCTTGAAGGATTCATACGTATTTCGCTGTGTCGCTTAACAAACAAAAAACATTCCTCTGAAAGTGGTCACTTACAGGGATTGGCCAAAAATAAGAAAACTTTGAAAGTCCTTCAGGAAGGCTGGAGAACTGTTCCTCTAGACCACATTAAAATATAAGAAAGTCTGGCTCTTTGGAAGCAAAGTATGAAGAAAAGTAGGCTCAAGCCTTGGACAGCACAGAAATATCTCCTCTGTATTTTATATATTTATTTGTTTATTTTTGATGCTTTTTGCTTTTCGTGCATCTCCAGAATGTCAAGTATTACTCCTGAGAATTGCCTCCTGCCTGCCTGCCCAGGATTCCGAGGATTTGGAATTCTTCCAACAAGCAAGAAGGAGAAAGACGCTTCAGCCAGTCCGGGCCGATCTCCGGCAAACTTCTGAAGCTTGTTCTTCACAGTCCGATGAAGGCGTCCAGTCTATCTCAAGACATTGCAACTGCAATGCAAAAATAAACACTCCTACGTTCACGAAAGCAATCATAGACACACCCCCACACCTCATTTTCATTCGGATCATAGATATGTAAATCTGATCTTCTTTGCCTGTTCACCCTTCACCAGTTCTCATTAATCTTGTTTCCTGGCTGTAGATTCTAAGCATTGTAGTTTTCATTCCACCAACGCCAGTCAAATGAAGTGCTTTATTCACAGGCCAGCCAATTATTAACTGGGAAAAAGTTTATTTACATACTTCTCTATTACTTCAAACAGGACCCTGCTAGTGTTGATTATGTTAATGAATGCTCCCCAACATTGTTTGTCAAATGTAAGGAAATAAAAGAGGCCAAACAATTCTCAAATGCACAGTCAGAGGAAAGTAATTCTTTTTTCATCTGAAACCACAATATGTGGACCTAAAAAGAAAGCCGGCTCACAAAATCATAAGCTTTCAGGCCATTATTTCAATGATAATTGCTTCAAATATTTTTTATTAACTTGTTTTAAATATTGTTCTTTATTCTTAGAGGTCCTGCAAGAGTCTGCGGCCAGTGCTGTGTCTTATTGCATCTCATTACTGCCTCTATCAGAGCACATGCAGGGCTGAAAAACTCCGAGCAGATTAAACAGTGTAAACCTGAGAGCCAACACCACTGGAACCACAATTTAAATAAGAGTTTTAACACAGTATGTGAAAAGCTTTTGCTGCATACAGTTCAGACAGAGAAACAGCAAAAACAAAGTTCACACTTTTTGTGAGGTCACAAATACCCACCAGTCTATTCAGCCAATCAGCCATACTGGGCAATCATGATGGAGTTAAAAGAAGTGTTTTAAATAGAACTCATTTTTGAATGAGGCACAATACAGTGCAGTCTATACATTTACATATACATATACCTATACAACCCGTATCACAAACAAAGCAACCAGCATCATAAACAAAAACTGCATATTTAGTGAACAGGGATGAAATGGCCAATTGACAATAAATGTTCAAAGGTTTTTGCTACATAACTGCATTACATTTAGGCCTTTTAGGAACAAATGTGCTGATTTAAAGCCAAATATACAATAAACGACTTAAAACTCACAGGAAAACTTCACTAAATGTGTTTAAACCTCCACCCTCAGATTAACCATCTACAGTTGCAGAGTGTGACTGCTGGAAGAGCCACATCATCAAAAACACCCTCCAACTTACAGCATTCTGAGGCCACAAAGCAGCATGATCCTTAAACAACCATCTCGCAAACATGTTACAACACATTAGTGAGTGACCTAAACAGTCATTAAAGCAAAGAAATTCACCTGTCTTCCTCGGCCGCCTCGCAACTGCAGAATTCCTGGGAACAATGAAGGCGAACATAACCTTTAGTGAACAAAAGGCGGTTAAAGAATCTGTACCATCTGCACTGTTATTCCCACAGAGAGGACATGCCCACCAAAAAGACGGGTAAGTTAAAGCTGCATGCTCTCATAGACTTACAATGATGAGGCTGAGCTTCCAAGCTGCCCAGCCAATGGTACGTCACTGACACCCCCCCCCCACCCCCCCACCCCCCTTCAAAACCAGCAAAGCTGGCTGTGACTAACTACAAGAGCTGAGCCTGTGCAGCGTACCACAAACACTGTACACCACACGGCTCATTCAAGCCCTAATCAGCTCTAATCCCACACACTGCTGGTTCACTCCATTGTTTGTGTAATTACAGCAGCACCACACCTTATTGAGGGTTCGCTCAACTCGTCTGGCCTCAAGTTTGGCCTTTGCTTTTATTTTCAGGCCCAAGTTGGAAATAAAAGCGGACAAACATCTTTTTATTGCTAATAACAGGTAGGCCATCACATCATCCAAAGCCCAAAACTTTGTATGCCGACCTCCTGAGTTGCATGAGCCCTTTGTGGTGATAAAAGTTTGAATGACTATCTCCATATATTCAAAGTAATGCAAATATTCCCAAGCAGTAAAAAGCCTGAGACGAGCCGAGCAGAGACAAAAAGCAGGCCGACGCCTACACTCCATTTCTGCAAAGCGTGAAAAGGCCTCACACTTCAATTACCTTAAGTGAATTCCATGCATACTCTCAAAACGTCACTACCCAAACAAATAGACTTAAGATGCCTAAGGATATGGATGTGGATTATATGAACAAGAACAAACCAGAAATAACCATATGTCAGGGTGTTAAGCAGGTTGGGCGATGCTGTCAACCATAAACAGAAGGTAAACAAAGCCATGGCCATAAAGTGGGGGGTTTTCTACAAAGTGTGTGTTTACAGACATCATACTATACGTTCTATAGCCATAGGGGTGGCTGGTGGTCTAGTGGTTAGAGAGTTCTCCCTGAGATCAGAGCGGATCGTGGGTTTGAATCTCTAGACTGCTAGTGACTCCGCTGAGGTACCGTCCCTACACACAGGGGCGTAGCACATGGGGGGTGGGGGGTTTCAACATCCCCGCTTTTGTTGAAACGTGATTTCACCCCCCTCACTTTCATCAAAATAACTATTAAATTGATTAAATTGTATTTACAACTTGGCTTCCCCATTCCAGAACACCCCCACTTTTGGAAAGCTTGATACACCCCTACCTACGCACACCTCCCCGGGTGTTCCTCGTTGGTGGCAGCCCTGTTTCACTTGGTGAATGGCTTAAATGCAGAGGAAGAATTTCATATGGTTCAGACAGTGTGTTGTGGTGTATTCACCCATTACTTCACTTTAAATAATATATACAGGCTAGATCCAGAAGTTTATAGAGACCCCTCCGAAATTAGTGCTTGTAGAATCTCCATAGATCAGTAGTTGGACTCTGGACCTGCTGCACACAAGCCTATGGTCACCATGGCCAGTGCCAATGGTCATCTAGAGGGGTCTAGAAGAGCACTGGGCTGGGGGGCAGTGGAACTTTATTCTCTGGAGTGCGTGAGCTCCATTACCTTTTTGATGAGTCTGGGTGGTGTCTCTGATGTAGAACTGATCATCCAACTTCAGTTCCTAAGCTTGTGGCACAATGCAATCAAAACATCCAGCAGCTTCCAGAACATCTAGGAGCAGCGGATGTTACTGCAGCAAAGGGGAAAAAACTTTTATATAATAGCTGGTTTCAGAAGAAAATGTGGATGAGCAGGTGTCTACAAACTTTTGGACATGTATATTCAGCACATCTGAAGCTGCTAATGAAGAGCAAGCAGACACATGGAAACAGCATGACTAAACTCCATTATAATTAATTACTTTTGACTTGTTTCCTTGTTAACCTACTTGGTTTCTAGCAGCCCACTCTTTTGGCAGAATCCTCACTTCTTTTGTAATCAATCTGTAATCATCCATCCATCCATCTTCTACCCCTTTATCCCAGCTGCTACAGGCGAAGGCGGGATACCGTCGCAGGGCCACACACTCACACCTATGGGCAATTTAGCGTGCTTAATCAACCTCTCCCCAATCACGCATGTTTTTGGTGGCCACGGGAAGAACATCCAAACTCCACACAGAAAGACCCTGCGCCCAACCCGGGAGTCGAACCCAGCACCTTCTTGCTGTGAGGCAACAGCGCTAACCCCTGCACCACCATGTCGCCCTCGGTAATCCTCATCCAGGATTTATTAGCGCAAGTATTTCACTTTATATCAAGATCTCTTTTCAGAAGAACATCTTACTCATAACATAGCAAGATATCTACTATCTATTGAGATGTCAAGACAGTTCATGTCAAGACAGTTTATCATGATTAAAGTCAATGGGACACAGCATGGTTAACCTCAAATGCTGAATCTTTCTAAAACAAAAACTATTGCTTAAGAACTGAATTCTGTCATTGCGGACATCAGATTCCAATCTGGTGGCTTTTACGGATGGTGTGTTCTAAGGCGACAAAAACATTGTTAAGATACTATTGAGTCACAAACAACTGTAATTATTTTCTGCCACATTGAAACATAGAGTAAGAATTACAGTATTGCCATAAACAGTATTATCATAACCCAAATTTAACTATGAAATACCAAATGTGAGCATTATTAGTTGCATCAACATATACTATATGAGCCAAATTATTGAGACACATTACTTAATTACCGAATTCAGGCATTTCAATTACAAGTGTGTAAAATCAAGCATACCATACTTCCAGGTTCATGGACAGTTTGAGGAGAAACCGTTTCTATTCCCACATGTCTATGCCCCAGAGTACAAAGCAAGACCAGGTCAGTGTGGAAGATGTTGACATACACTTGACTTCCACACTGAACATCTAAAACGTCCTGAGCCACCCCTCATTCCTTTATATTTGGTTTTGAATTACTTTGTTATTGCAAAAATATTACGTTATGCCTGTCAAACTCTCTTATTTTTGGCATATTGAGCAGATTAATGGAAAGAAATGAGAATAAAGCTGCAAAGTGCCTAAATATACAAGGTGCCTAGATAAAGGTGATCCAATCACTTCAGCATTCAGCTGAGGTCAATTAACAAACAAAAAAAAACATTTATCTGAAACTGGTCAGGTTCAGGGACTCAAAATAAGAGTCTTTGAAAGTCCTTCAGGAAGCCTGGAGAAGTATTCCTCAAGAATACATAAAAATTCAAGAATCTTTAGCAATTCTGGATCTTTAGCAAGCAGCAGGTCATCACATACTCCCATCACCAGCAGATAGGTAGGCAGCTCACGTCATGATCTGGTAACTATTATGATCTGGATATTATGATTATTACTTTTATGATCTATATTATAGTGGGTGAAATTGTATTGAAAGCTCATTTCAGAAGAATTCAAGTCATTGGATTGTTGGTTCCTAAATTGTGGTTCAACTGTATGTTGCTGGATTGTTAGTTTACGAAAAAGAGCTGACAAAAGGTCCACAGTTGGGTCTATTTGTGTCATTTGCATCCGGCTTCTGTTGATGTCGGCTCTCTGCATGAGAATCAAAGGGTTGGCAAAGGTGGCAAAGAAGGGGGAATGAATGAATGAATGAATAAATAAACTCACACAAAAAACTAATAAATAAGTCAGAGGCTAAATCAACTGTCTGGTGTGTTGTTCAGGAGCAAAAAGCTCTGCCAGAGTGAAATGATACCTTATTATCTAGTGGATCTTGGAAGAACCACAATAACTGACAAAACAAGAATAGCTTCAGTTCAGAAAAAAGATGCCAGTGGTCTAGTTACTTATGACTTACTTCTGAAGTAGAGATGTAAAATAAGGTCTGTAATATAGTTCAGAAATACTCTCAAAGTGAGAAAATCTAGTATTTGTTTTAAACTGCTTTGCACAGGACTCTTATTGGTCATTCCACCACTGGAATGGAAATTGACCTATCATATATTTCTTATTAATATAATCCAATGGAATATACTTTTAAAAATCTGAACAATGTGAAAACTGTAATCAGTGCACCAAACAGCCAAGATAACATCATTACAGTCCCACAGCCAGACTGAAGATCATAACCAGGGTTGTATTATGGCAGTCAGATGCCCAGTCATACTTGAGTTTCACCAGCAAAATGTCACTCATTTCAGTGGAATTCACTGCAGTGAATGAAGGTCACACTTCCAGGGCAAAAAACATGTTACATTTGAGCTAAACTCTGAACTCTTATGAACTTGGACCACTATATATCTGCCAGAGGAAAAAGGTCTCTTCTTCGTCCAGCCTGTTTCTCCTAAACATAACTGAGCTCAGTTAACAGCAGTATGAGATTCTGACTGTAACAATCTCCAAATACGATTATTTATTCCTGACCAGACGAAGCAAAAACTATTGGGCCCAATCAGAAACAAAGCTAACGTGTGCAAACAATGGTCACATCTTTGAAAGGTCCTCACCTGTCCAGATCCCTGATTCTTATCTAGAGGTCCAGTGGATCCACACACTGGTCAGATCTGATATATTTAGGAGGCTATCAGACCCAGATCAGGAGAATCAGATCCAAAAGGAGCTACATCCAATTATTTGGAAGGGGTGATGGGAGTTGCAGTGAACTCTGTGATCCCTCGGCCTGTTTTACAATGAAGAACCGGAAATGTGTGGAAACATCGAAATCGTCCAGTTAGCAGCTTAATACAGGTGCTGTTTTGGCTCGGTCCTTGTCTGCATGTCAGCACTGGAAGGAGTTTCCGAAAGGTCAGTTTTCTGTGATCAAAAATGAGGTTTGCCTTTGGATGAAAGGTCAAAACATAGAGAAAAAGCAAAAATGCATGTGGACAAACCTTAATGTGCCTGATCCCTGTGTGCGTAATTGTGCACACCCCACAAACCATCTAAAAAACTAAATACGGGTGGCGCTATCTGAGGCTAGGGGGGGTTTTTTATTCGCAGAAGCTCATTGGGTTAAAACTGTCGATGGCTAAATCTAAACTGTGGACCCAGAACATCCCCCCGTCTTTGATTTGAGAATGAGTCCCCAGCTGGGACTCCCTTTGCTTGTTCTTCAAATAACATTCTTATCATTCCTTTCTTTCATTTTGCGTTTTTTTTGCATGCTGTTGTACTGAGAAATTGTGTTGGTGAGCAGTAGCAGAAGGGTCTGTGCAGACTGATTGGCCTTATAGATTCACAGCGTGTGGCGAATGTGTAATCACCCAACTAAAATAGCCTGAAGCGAGGATGGTGACGTGAGAAGGTAAAAATGCAAATGAGTCTGGTGGGTGGGGAGCGTTCAATAGCAGACCAGCTGTTTGCTAGTCATTGGCTCTTAAATCCTGTTGGGCTCATTGTTTTTAGGTCAAAAAATGTAATTAATTTTCTTCATTCATCATATAACCATCCATAGTCAGCGGAAGCCAACACCCTCCTCCCAGTGCAGAAGGATACGTGACTATGATTATATGGCTATCCAGAGGTTCATTACAATTTAATGTCCAGCTCCACAAGCCACCTGCTTGGATTTCATTGGCAGGTCAAACAACAGCCAGGTATACAGTACTGTGTAAATATATTGAGCCACCACTCATTTCTTTATATTTTGTTTTGAATCACCTTCTTGGTAAAAAAAACAAACAAACAAACTATTTCATGTCTTTGGCATATTGAGTAGATTAAATGAAAGAGAATGGAAACAAATGTTTTAGGCTACAAGGTGACTAACGATAAAAACATCCCAGATAAAGGAGTTCCATCCACTCAGCGTTCAGCACCACCAGTATACTGATCACCGCCTGATCATCGCGAACCATCTACGTATGAATGATTCATACGTAGGTCACTGTTTCTCTTAAACAAAAACACTCCTCTGAAATTGGTCAGGTTCAGAAACTGGACTGCAAATGAATCTTTGAAAGTCCTTCAGGAAGCCTGGAGCACTGTTCCTTAATGTTACATTAAAAATACTTTTGGTATAATATTTTTGGTAGCAAAATATGAAGAAATGAGGGGTGGCTAAACAGTGAGCATCTAGGATCAACACAAATGACAATATTGAAATGGCCTGATCAGTAATGGAGTAAACTGTTGTGAGCAGCTTGCATTATTACACTTAATTTTCCATCGAGTTTTATTTAAGTACATGCAAAATGTGGGAATTGTATATCATATTTTAATTCAGAATGGCACAGGCTCGAGCGCTACCAAAGAAGTACTTAACATCACAAGTGGATAGTGACTAATACAGACTCTGCATGAAAGAATTCTGATTATGGCAAAGTGTTCCAAAACTAATGCATGAAAAAAGCAGTGGTCAGTATCCAAAGGCCAAATAGCCCACACACAGCGTCAGGGCTGAAAACGTCATCACACCCAGGACTGCAGTGTGGAAATCAAAGCCTTCGCCTCTCCTTTGTCCTCATTCCTCATCTGTTGCCTGATTAAAAATAGTCCCTCAGTTAATTGCCTTTTTTCCAGCTGTGCACCACACCACATAAGTGGCTCCCGTCACTGGACGTCCCAGCCCCGGTCACTCAGTGCTCATACCCAGCATCCCCATTCAACACTAACCTAATAATTACACCATTAAACAGCAAGATGAGGCACTTTTCAAAGACCAGAACCTCAGGAGGTCCCTCAATCGACTGCTGTTAAATTGCGCTCCTCAGGAAATGAGGGTTAAATGATTCAGATGACATCGCTGTAATGCTTGTTTAGGGTCCCGT
Organism: Rhabdalestes septentrionalis; assembly: GCA_037832545.1. Lineage (NCBI taxonomy): Eukaryota > Metazoa > Chordata > Actinopteri > Characiformes > Alestidae > Rhabdalestes > Rhabdalestes septentrionalis. The sequence goes on from JBBMFX010562226.1 coordinate 13,479, forward strand.
CCTACACGTTTATTTATTGTATTTTTCCCCACAGCTTCAAATACACATGCAGTTTCACTATAGCAAATGAGTTTTATCTAATTATCACCAGTTAGCAGTGAAGAACAACGACCTTCAGAGCTTAGACTTCTGTTTGGGCCAGAACCTGATAATGGCCTTTTCAGCAAACAGCCCTTTGGGGTTGCTGATTTTGTCCAACACATGGCAACCCACAGCACTGGTTCACCATGGGATACGTAGGGCTGCACAATATACTGTCTGTTAACTGTTATCACAATATCAATCTCTGCAGTACTGACGTCACCAAAGGCTGTAATATGCAAATGAGCCTCTAAACAATCACAGTGTCTCTGGCAGGGTGACCAATCTCAGCTCCAGGTGAGTTACTGGGTGCTCTGATGAATTGAAGTCTTTGTGTAATCCAACAAATGCTTATTTTAGACTATAGAAGGTGTTCCCTTATTCAGTGCATGAAGGGGCGTGGCTGAACTGTAGCCAGAATAAGGGGCTATATTTAAATGCATTGGTTTTGCGACATCACAAAAGCTTATTTTCCATATATGGACTGTAAGAATAGGGAGTGAATGTAACATTAGAAACAATATTTACAGACTTTAGACCTTTTTAATTCCAGAAAAGTGCCAATGTGTATGTCACAGAATGAAATGTGTTCTGGTGATGCTAGGAGTGGAAGGTGAATTCAATATTTGAGTATAAATTAATTGTAACATTAAGTGGTTAAAAGTGGGGCTGATGTGAAATTGAATCTCAGATTTCTTCACAGCTGTGGTGATGGGAACCAGGAGTCATGACGTCTGGCTCCTACTGACACCACAGTCAACATTCCTGATTACTAAGAATATCACATCAAACACAATCTAAATGACTTTGCGTACATTTCAATCCACACAAATAAATCGTGGTCTAAAAATGGGAGTTTCAATTTCCAGGGGTCGTTAGACCTTCTCTGAAGGCCTTGAAGGCTCTGACAGGTCCCCTTTGAGAGGATGGAAAGCATCAACATTCCAGTTGGAAAATGTCTACTCCTAGTGGCAACCCTCAGAAGCAGAGTCACGTACAGAGAAGCTCTTTCTGCCTGCAACACTTTCTCCACCTGTTCAACACAAACCTGTTAGGAGATGTAATTGCATCATGCCGCTCAGGAGAGGCACGTGACTTTCCAAATCTAATTTCGGCTTTGAGGGTTATTCATTTCCTCCAACAAGCGCACTAAAAGAGATGTAATTACTCTTCAGATCTGCATGTGATGCATAATGGGCTAGAGGTGGTCATATCCTGCTGATTGAATCCGAAGCGCATTTGTAGGAACCAAAAACAGGAGGGGGGCGACTTCTCAACATCACACCCGCCTAGTCTGAAGGCATCTTCAGGCTGGTCTGATTTGGACATGCATTTCCCGACACTTTATCCATTTTAATGAAGGAAGCCCTGATCCTAGACCCAAGTGGGTGGGAGGAGGTAAGGAGGCATGTGTAATGAAAGGCTTACCATGTTTCCACAGTTGTGACCTTATTGAGTGCTGTAATCCTGCAAATCAAGGATAAAAAGGTACTTACCCTGAGTAGAGGGCCATGGACCACATCAAAGCCATCACTTGGTTTAACATAGACCTCCCCAAATCCTGTTTAACTGTTCAGAAGTTGAGTAGAGATGGGATCCTACAGTGTATAAACTATGCCAGGCTGAAGAATGCTTGAATGCCTGGCTTTGTATCCGGCCAGGTTAATAATTAACAATGACTAAACACTGCTCCCTGGTGGCCAAAAGTGTTTTTCGTTATAAGGCTTGTGTGTCTAATGAAATGACAGAAATATATATTATAGCATTTCAATATTACAGCAATGTTATGTAATTATATCTATCGATGTACAATAAGCATTTCAGTAGGGCTGTATTAGCCTTAATATTTGAGATCTGTGGCAATAGCTCGACTCAGCTGCTTAACTGCTGGTGGAGGTGCCGTTTATCTTTGTATCTATTAAAGTGATACTCTGGACTAAATTAAACATTTAAAAACACTGCATCTGTTTTAAGCCTGTCTGTAGGAGGCATGATACCACTTCCTCTGATCGCAATACGCAGCTCCGAGTAACTGCCAACACTGAAACCAATCCGATTCCGTTTTTCTCTTCAACAGCTAAGCTTCCCATCTGTCTAAATCTGAAATGGCCCCTTACCTCCTCTAAGGGGCGCTGTATTCG
>JBBMFX010562240.1:0-15697 GCA_037832545.1 Rhabdalestes septentrionalis
CTCTCTCTCTCTCTCTCTCTCTCTCTCTCTCTCTCTCTCTCTCTCTCTCTCTCTCTCTCTCTCTCTCTCTCACCTCTCTTTCTCTAATACCACCACCTTTACAACACATTGAACCACAGCTATTATTCGTTTTGTTATTTTTCAGATTAATCTACAATCTATATTTGCTCTCAAGAGCTCCTGATGTTTCTAGCTCCATTTCCTTCATTCTGCATCATTTACACATAGTGACCATTTGTGCCTCTTCAAATAGAAAACATACTTTATTTTTTATTTTTATTTTCTGAAAGTTCTCAAAGTGTCTCAGATTGAAACAACAACACAAACTCTGGGTCAAATTAACAACCGCAATTACAGTTTATCTATGCAAGTGCACATCCTCTAATGATAAACCAGTTTATACTTAGTCTAAAAAAAGTATGTATATTAAGGATGATGTTAAAAAAACTAAAGGTATTTAAGTGGCTAAAACTGCAGTTTATACTCTGAAAAATGTTCACATTAATGTTCAGTGTGCATAAACAGAATCAGAAAACAGGAGGAAACTACTTATGTTACATCTGTTTATTAATGCAAGTGCACATCTAATGATGAATCAGCTTATTCTCAGTCTATGATGAGTTCAGCATACTGTGGTTGAAAGTTGGACTTCATCCTCAGAAAGCAATAATATAAGTGGCACTTTAATCTAATAATGGTTTATTTATTTTTTTGCTATGTGTTAATAACAGAACAAGGTATGCCATCATTTCAAATTAGGATATTTACATCAAAATATGCTTTTGTATGCCTAATGTTGCTGCAAATTGTTAGATAGTTCCTGATATTAGTTTGTAGGGGCAAAAAATGAATGTGGTTGTCAAAATGTCAAAAATTATTGCTTTGAGTTGCAATCTACTGTGTTGTCTACCAAAATATCATTCAATTGTTTTCAGTGGTTCTTCTGTCGCGTTGATCAGATAATTTGTTGACATTCTTTTAAACGTATTCTCTCTTCAGTCTGATAGTTCATTTACAGAAATGGGTTTTTAAAGAAATAGCCAGCCTTTTATGAAACCACAGTTGGTTCTTCTTTGTAGAGGTCAACCGATATATCGGTTTTGCCGATTAATCGGCACAGATAGTTGATTCCCGGAACTATCGGTTATTGGCAAAAATCCACGCCGATAGTTTTTCCAGGTTACATTTTGTTTCAGTTTGAAAGCATGTTTTTAATTGACCTCAATATTTATTCATAGTTTCATATTTATTTCATAGAGCACATTTTCATGATTCAGTACTGTTTTTTTGGTTTATTTTTTATAAAAAAGTTCAGCACTATTTTACATGTCGTGTTGTGCTTTTATTTATTTATTTATTTTTAAAATCCAGTATCCATTTAAAAAACCTATCGGTTAATTTCGTCGGTTATCGGCAAGTACAGACCAACCTAGCTATCAGTATCGGTAAAATTCAATATCGGTCGACCTCTACTTTGGTATTCTTTTGTCAAAGCCTTGATGTGCATTTCCTTAAGGAATTTGTTTTTCTACTTATAGGAGAAACCACCTATGCTGAAGTCTGTAAACATTGTCTATAACTGCTTGCCTTTAGGTCTATTAAAAAATGCTCTAGAATCATCTAAAGAAAGTGTATAGGTAGCAGTAGGTCACAGAAGAATTACACAGACACAGCAAAATGTTATCTAAATCACATTTGCAGCACTTTACTACACATTATAGTCATTTTTTTGATAGACAGGATATTCACAGGTTTAAAAACTGTACGAGGTTTGTGTGTGTGTGTGTTTTAATGTTGAAAATAAGTGTGTGTGTGTTTGATTGGTTGTGAGCTTGAATGTTCCAAATAGATACGACTCTGGTGATGACGAGGGTTTAAATATTCTCCTGTTACTGCTTTGTGATGCTCAAGTGTGTGTGTGTGTGTGTGTGTGTGTGTGCGAGTGCACGTGACTGTGAGGGAGATATTTTGCTTTATTGGGGCTCTCAGTCACGTCAGGCAGTGTGTGCTGTGGTGCCGCTGACGCAGCTCCTCTACAAGTTCTTAGTCATCAAAGAGAGTGTGTTATTGTGCGCACATCCTCAGGCACACGCTGTCGAGTGTGTGTGCACCCTTTCCAGCTCCTGGAACACAGACTGAATGATGCAATGTCACGTTACCTGTTGTGCGTATGTGTGAAGCCCAACAGGGGATCCTCAGTGTGTGTTTTTTTCTCTTACATGCTTTGATCAGCAAACAAAGCAGCAGATCCAGTCCCGTTTCTTTAGCTGTGCAAACAGCCCAATTGAGATAAACGGATTGTAAAATGGCACAGATTCATGACATGTTTAATATGTGCTTAAACTTATGCAAACCTCTAAAAACTCATCACTGTCTGAACTAGAGTAACTACATGTTGTGTCCAAGTAATGCAAATTCAGAGAATGTACCAATAAAAATGTTTTCAGTTGGTTTGTGCTCTTTAGAACCACTGGAAAAATGATTAGCCCAAAAATAATATGAAACCCAACGAGAGACCACTGCAATATATTTTTAAATCAGCATCACTATGAATATGAAAAATATTTCAACCCAGTGTCTGTTAGATTCCTACACAAGCATTTCATTCTCCTTTATGAGATTCTGATTACTGATCACCTGAATCGCATCGTATTTAATGAGGAAAAATATAAAAACTCTCCTGTAATCTGCACTCTCCTCTCGCAATGTGATCAGTTGGAGGCACAACACTACTAGACGTACGGTATTTATTGCCATTTTGGTTGAGTTTTTAAACACTGCATCATTTCGCTTATTTTAATGTTTTGTCATTTCCTTTAAAATGATGTTTAAAGAACAGTATTTTTTATTTGGAAATTTGGAGAAATGTTGTCAGCAGTTCTTAAAAAATAAGGCAAAGCTGTTCAGTTCAATACTTGCACCTATAAAAGATAAAAGATTTTTGCTGAGCATTTTTCCAGAGCTGTATACACAAGATACAATGTCCCAGCAAGTGAAATCATCTTCAGTTTAATTAATATACCTAATGGCAGGGGCACAAACTACTTTCAGCATCAGAGGTGAAGCCTGCCCATGGCTGCGGGAGCTTATTTTGTGTCGGTGACTTCAGCGAGTGGGGTTATTTTCACTTTTAAATTCAACAAACATTCACCTGACTTGAATGCATTTTGGACACTTGAATCTAATCAGAGTATACTTTGTGGACTGAATAATGCTGGTCAATGGAAATTCTTCCTTTAGCCTGGGTAGTAATCTATATTAGTAAGACAGATAGGTAAGTTATACACACATAAACACACCTATCTGGCATACAATTTACACACCTATGGTGTCAGACCGTAGCACCAAGCATAAGCATTTAGTAAATGCTAGGAGGAGAAGGTTGAGCTGTATTATAAATGTAGTCATTCCAGCAAAAGAAACCTTTTTCACTGGATTTATTTTTTCAGAGGTCAAGATATCAGATGGTTTCTATATGTTGCGTGTGCTGAATGTACTGGGGGTACAGAAAGAGATATAGAAAGAGAACGAAAGAGAGAAAAATTACACACACATTACTGGCTGAATGCCTGGGGCGGCATGAATGTGGCCCTTTTACTAACGGAGAACAGCCAAATGAAATAAGGTTGCAATTTCATCACACACACAGAACCCCTCCATGTACTCTACTGCCTCAGCAGAAAAAAATAAATCACCCAGATTCTCTTTGAAGTATGCACATGCAGCAGACTTTGTTCCAGTGCTAAATGTACTATGAATGGCCTGTCCTTAACAGAGCCTCTCCCCTGAGTGCCCAGCATTTTTGGGGGAAGGATGGGACTCAAAATCCCAAAGCATGACAAAGCATTAAAGGAACAGTCTGGTATCTTCTACATGTGACCGCTCAGTTAAAATGCAGACTATTTTCAAAGTGCTTCTCTGTGCAAAGCCAAAAAAAGACTCAAAACTCATTGAATAATATAATATAACACACATATATATTATAATGTCTATTGGCAGTTATTGAACATTTAATAAATAAGAGTAAAACCCACAAGCTGCTTTTCTCTAACTGTACAGGTTTTAGGATGAAATGAGAAAGGTTTAGGGATATAATGCTTTGATTTGAGTCATAATCTATAAATCAGAGTAGAGGTGCAAGACAGGAGGAGCGTAATTGATGACATGTGGTTTTGATTGGTGCTGGTTGTTTGCCAAATTTGGTTTTCAAACCTCTCGTTTACATAATAATTTCAGAAATGCACATGGTCCTGTTTTTTGCATTGCATTCGTAGGATTTTTCTATGCATTGTTACACCTCCTACTGAACATTACAATCATGATTTTTGATGCTCCAACCCTGAGAGAGAAGTTTTATTCAAATTTCCAACATCAGCATAACATATAAAAACAAAGCAGCTCAACTCCACCTATTCTTTTCTCATTCCATTTCTGAAAGAACAGATCATGCAGATACAAATTTGCTGCTTGACTGATAACTTTTACTGAAATATTCTACCAAAATATAAGTTCTACATAAACATGCAGTCACAGATTCAATGGCTTATCTCTGAAGTGTTTGTGAGTGTGTGCACGTTTTTTATGTGTGTGTGAGAGAGAGGGGGGTTTCAGTCGCTTGAATAGGCTGATGCGTATTTTAAATAATGTCTGATCCCCTGAGGGGTCATACGCACAAACACCCACAAAAATACAAATTACCAAAATCCACATCCCAGGCTCCAAGACTGAATTTGAGATCGAGATAGGCATCAGTGAAGTGTCTAAATACATACATTCTACATACACACATTCATAATTACGGGTTCTCTATGTTTCAGATGCAGTTTCCAATAGACAACAGCACCTTCCACTCCAGCATCCCCATTGCTGCTGACATCACATTAGGAGTGGTTTACTCCATATTTGGTGAGTTCTTCACTTTTTGCTTTACTTATGTTTCTTTTTGGGAGTGTTTGTGGTTTCTTTTCATCCGAAAGTAAAAACATGCTAGCATGTTGTTTTTCTTCAGTAACATTGATATAATATATGTAAGTGATTGAAAAGTTAACTGTGGAAGACAAAACTGCTAGCAATACTTAAAACATTGTTGTTGTTTTTTTTCTGTGTAGAAATACTGTTTTTATCGTGCCATAATTTTTTCATGTGAAGGAAGCCACTGTTGTGCTGTCTGTTTTATCTCAGCTCAGCAGTCTTTGTGAAATGAGGTGAATTGTTTTCAAAGCAGGGCACCCCATTTCACTTCTCATTGCTCACTAGCAGTTCAACACAGAGTCATGTTTCAGGCAAAAGTTACAGGGAAAAGATCATATATTAAACAATGGAAATGGATGGGCTGGTGCATGCATGCATATGTGCGTAAGTTCAAGTCTGTGTGTATGTTTATTTGTGCCTTTTTTACTATATGAATACATATGTTACTTTTTTGTATATATTCACGAGCGAGAAAGAAGTAAAGAGGTGGAGAATTTTGTGTTATTTTTTCATTGTAAAATAGCATGGAAAAAAAACCTCATTTGTAAGATAATGAGCAGGGGAGCACATGAAGGCTAGAGAGTCTAGGCAGCCAAAACACCAACAACCAGGACAAATACACATAAAACTGTAATTTGATTTATTATTGTAAGTAACTGTCTTAAAGTCTTACCCAATTAAGTATTCATGCAGATTATTGTTGTTATTTTACTTATGTTTACTGACATGTTTGTAGAACTCAATAACAGCATGTTATCTTTTTTTTTCGTAAACTGAATAATGAAATTAATATCAGCCCAGAATTTACAATTTGGACTTACTGATCAGTTTTATTGCGGTGTTTTTCATCAGGAAGTGTGATTGGACACTGGAAAATTCAACTGTTTTAAAATAGAAAAAAAAACGGATAGGTTCAGTACAGAAACACAAATGTACAGAAACCACAGCAATGTATTTAAATACTTTATCTACTGCATAATTATCCCTAAATTGTCACTGTCCCAAAAAACAAATTCTATGTACCTCCGTGTTCCTTCTCTGGAGATTGCTCCCTCCAGGTTCGGTTGCATTTTGCATACTCTCTGTTGGCTCAGATTCTGTAATAGTTCTTTGTGACATCAGTTGCAAAAAAAACACTACATAAATAGAATAGGATTGAATTGAACTGTATTGAAAATGATACATTTGCACAGTGTTCAGGGTGAGGTTAAAAAAAGAAATTAATTCATTGCTAAGGGAAATTTGCTTTTAACACTGCATATGATTTTGTTATTCTAAGTCATTTTGAAGCGTTTCTATTGGTCCATTCTATTGGTCCATTGGTATTATGGTGTTTAGTTGTCTGTTTTTGTGTTGCACCATAGTGCTAGATGCCCATTGTTTCATTTCACTGTGTGCTGTGTGTATGTGGTTAAAATAACAATAAATACCTTCTTGACTACTTGACTTGATCAATACATTTTAAAAGAAATGAATAGGACAGCTGTATTTAAACAATATAAAAATGTAAAATGAACATATATGCAGATCCATGTGACAAAGACAGTGACAGTGTGTAGTTTCAGCTAACTTATTACTCTATGTCAGTGGCTACCATCACCAGACCTCTTTTCTGATTGGCTACGCTGTATTTTGCCCTAACAAACTGTTAAGATAGACTGAACTCCTTGGGGACGTCGAAAAACATTTCAGATACATTAACCATTTAGATACCTGGATTATTTGAAAGGCTACAATGATACATTTAGTTCTTCAAGCAAATACAAATTATTTATTCATTATTCTCATATCAGATAACTAGTAAAGCCAGTCTGCACTAACCTCACGAACGAGTGGGCTTCATTACTGTAAGCTCAAACGGAATTCATATGTGTTTACATTTAAAAAGGGGCAGTCTTTTCATCTTAATTTCCATAAATGGACTGTATGAGCCAGCGAGTTTTGAAATGTTAAAGTGTAAAACTTTTGCAATTAAAAAAGCATAGAAAGTTCACTTTTCCACAATATGAACCCTCTAAAACTGTCTCGGTGTTCCTTGTTTTGTGTCACTGCTCATGGCAAACTAGGGCAAGGTCTTATCTCTCTTGATGCCAGGCTGAATCATTAAAGTGTATCACCCATTGATTATAGTGCTTGCAGCGTCTCATAGAGGTAATAGATCAGTTATATGTGTCGAGTCATTGTTGTATGGACAGGACTAATAGAAACTAAAGTAGGGTGGCACAGTGCATGGGGAGTGAAGTAATAGAATTGAAACCATTTCTGATAAAGGTTGATGGTTGGAAAAATAAAAAAAGAACGTGTGTTTGTGTGTGTGTGTGTGTTTGTGTGTGTGTAACTGTATATGTGTGTGTGTGTCAGAGCCTGACTGCTTATCGGAACTTTGATGTTTTAATCCATTTATATTTAATTTAATCTAATTTTATTTATATTTAATCCACTTTCCTTCCTTGTCTGTTCCTGTTTGTTCATTGTGCAAAATAACTTTTAACTTTCGACATCTACCGAATGTATGTGCATGAGTGTTTTCCTTCTACTCTCTGAGCCTAAAGACTTCCTGCGTGTGAATCATTGTTGCAGTCGTGTAATTCCCTCACTATGAGTCACCATGGTTCCCCTCAGCCGTCGTAGATTATTCATTAGAAGCAAACAGATTCGGGAGCCCACTACAGAAACTAAAGCAACCTGCAGTCTCAGCAATTGCAAACCCCAAACCATCTCTAATACTTTCACCCAATTATTGTTAAAAAAAAATTTGTTTGAGTATTAGCTAATGTCTGTGTTAATGAGTGAATTGCTGATTAAAAAAGAATATAAAATAAAAAACGTATTGTGTCACTCAAAATATATATTTGGAGTTTAGGGTATTGAATATGAGACTGATGCTAAAACACTGGCTTACAGAAGTATTTACACTGATGTCAAAGGTGTGTTTAATACTCAATTGCATTCACCCAATTTTTTTAAATAAACTGTATATTCGGTTTTAACACCCATCAATTTTAAACCCATCTGGTTTTTGGGGTTTAATCTGACTTTTCATATTTTTTACCATAGCATACATTTGACAACTCATGAATATCTCACATTTTGGCAGTAGTACTGACTTGACTAGTCATGAATATTTTACTTTTTGGCAGTGTTATAGACTGGACTAGTTTTGAATTTCCAACTTGAGACACATGGTGAACTACATGATAAGAAATCCGTATGCGGGTTCATTTTTCTAGAAATTCTCGGGTTCTCAAGAGACATTGCATGTAACAGGACCATCTCATAGCTTATTACTTCGGAGAAGGCCACAAAAAGTATGCTTGGTGTGCGGGGACTTGGCAAAAGCTTAGATCACAATTTCCTACATGTGCCTATAGGGAGCTTTGTCATATTGGGGAAAAACAGAAAAAGGAATACTAATGAACTTTACCATAATTCTATTCAAAATAGGAATCAACATGATCATTAAGGGGAAGGAAACAGAGAGTACGGGCCCAAGGACAGTGACCAACATCAAGAATCCTCAAAGCAGAGGATTTATGGATGATCTGACTAGAATGACAGACATTGACACATGTGGTAGAGCCATTAAAGCACACTATCAATAAATATCTGCCAAGGCGAGGGTGACACCACGCTTTACAAGTCTGGAACGATGTAGTAACTCATTAAAAGAGGGTAGGCAGGAAGGATGTGCTCTGCTTCCAAGAGGACCCAAAGTCAGATAAATCAGATTCTGAGGGTTGTACACAAAGGATGACAAGGGAATTAAACAACAAGACATAAGCTTTGGAGAAATCTTTACTTTGGAGAAGGAAACTTTGTCAGAATAAAATTTAAGAGCAGGAACGGCTACGGTCCAAGGCAGTGGAAGTTGAATGCATAAACTAGGTGTCAGGCAGTGAGTTGCGTACTGACCTCAGCAGACATATGGAGATACATACCAGTCCAGCTGCTTCTGTACTCTATTTAAAGTAAAGTGGCCCCTTGTAGTCACATGAAAACACACTATGAAAAAAGTGGAACTCTCTCTCTGCATTTAACCCATTCACCATGTAAAGCAGTGCACAGACAGTCAGGGAAGAGTGTGTGGGTACAGTACCTTGTTCAAGGATAACCCTGTGGTGCCACAAACCATCATGGAATTCAAACCTCTAACCTTCTAATCACTGGGGCAATCCCCTAACCAGTGGGCCACCAGTTTGGAGATACGTACCAGTCCAGCTGCTTCTGTACTCTGTTTAAAGTAAAGTGGCCCCTAGTAGTCACATGCAAACACAATATGAAAAAAGTGGAACTCTCTAACCAGTGGGCCACCAGTTTCCCCCAAATCCCCCCACCGGGATTATAAATTCATATTTTAACATTATGCCTGGTTGCTTCCACACAAGGGAGAAAGACAGGAAGGTGAATCCAGCTCTTTAGAGAGTTTCCAATCACACTAGAGACTGAACACAAGATTGAGGCCAAGACAATCCAACAAAAAGCTGCAATCTTTTGCATTGCAACAGAAGGGCAGGGAATCCCCTATCTAGCAGAGTGGAAGATGTGATTGATTGGAACAGACGGTGCATATTTTCTCGTATAATGACAGCAGTACCTGTAGTTGCCTGGGAAGAAGATTTCAGTAACATCTTAGCAGCCATCATTTTTGGGTTTGAAAAAGGAGAGATAGTGACCAATCATCACTGTTGACACCCCAAGAGTGTGCCAAGTACATGTGGACTAGGGGTGTGCAAAATTTTGTTAAAAGGGAAAATTGTTCATATTCGTATTTTTATTTTTATTCAAGTAAAATTCATAATGCAACACAAACTTGCTCATGTATACTTCACAAGTGCCATTGGTATTTCTGAGCTTCAAAACAATGGCCTTCCAATTGCAGGGGCAACTCTCTAACCACTAGACCACCAGCTGCCCCTTATACACCAGACTGTTTTCAGTTGTACAGAGAAGAGCAGACAAACAGACTTGCAGGTGTTGGTCTCAATATTTTAAATACAAATAGCATCAAAGCAAAGTGAATCACAGCACTGGCTCATAATAGTCAGGCGGAACACAGTACAGAATGGCACCATATGAGTGGCCATGTCAAAGTAATGGAAAGATCAGTATCAGCAGTACATAAGAAATTTAGTTTCACAGGATTTAACAGACGCTTTTCTCTAAAGAAACTTTCTAACTACAGGGGACAGTTTCCCTGGAGCAACTTGGTCCAGATGCAAGTGTCCTACGCTCTAGGCCACCACCTCCCCAAAAGTGGAACATTGGTATTTAGAGTCGGTCGTGCTATGAACATGGCATGTAAGTGGAAGAGCTGAATAGTGGTGCTCAGCATTTTATTAACCAAGAAGATGAGTTAATGATACCACACTTTAGTTCACGTGTGGACAGGAGTGTCAGAAGCATTTTTAAAGTGAGGGGGACACATGGGGGCGGGGTTTGAGAGTGGGGTAGGGTTTGGATGGGGGCAGGGTTGCTGCCTGCTTGCAGATTTTCATTTTAAGAGAATTATTTTTAGGGGCAGGGGTGGAAACCCCTGTTGAATCTTGAATATTTCGTGAAAGAATCCACCAACTCACCACATGCAAGTGAAGTGAATCGTCAATGCATATCCAGGCTGCTCAGATTTCCAGTGGTGTGTGTCTTTCTATCAGTTTAGTGGAGTGGATTTTTTCTTGAAAGATTCAAGATTCAGCAGTGCGGTTGAACTAATTATTTATGTAAAATGTGAGGGGGTGCAAACGAATAACTATGAAACGTGAGGGGGACACATCCCCCTCAGACTGAATGGTGACGGTGCCCATGTGTGTGGAAGAGTTAAAGTTAGTTAATGTTTGCAGGTTCTTCCACACAATTGCTCCCTAGTCATGTTTTGTTTTATCTCACCATCTGAAAGACACTTCTTTTTTGTGAAATGAAGTTTCAGTCATGCCGACACTCATCGGGAAGTAAATGAAAATAATGCTGTGTCACAGATACCTCCAAAAAATAAGTGGAAATATGGAATCTAGCTGGCTTGAACTCAGCATGCCACTAATGGTAATCTGTGTAGGAAATGCTTCATGAATTGCATTCATGTGTTACCTGTAATATTTGGCAGAGATTGAAAATATGAAATGAAAAGGGCAGATGGATTTTCAGAGCATTTGGCCAGAAAGACACCCAGTCTGTCAGCCAGTGGAACTGGTTCAGAGTGGTGTGAGTGAGGGGGGAGAAGGCAGCAGACAGTCGAGGTGAATCCAGTCAGGGTCTGAAAAGGGCAGCTCCAACCTCTCTTCGGCAGATCAGAAGTCATTCGGGCACTGCAAGATAATGTCAACAGGTAAAGATAACTATGCATAGGACATATGAACCCCTTGGTGTAAAATGTGGACCCTAATTTAATTCAAGATCCACATCTGTTTAAGGCAAACTCATTTGCATAGCCTATTCACACAGTAACAAAGTGAGGGAAAAGGTTATCCTTGTATAACAACTCTCTGAAAAATTCTACATCAAAGCACAAGATGCCATTAATAGACTTCATCAGACAGGCTTAGGCATAGTTTTAAAAAAAAATAGACCTGAACATTTTCATGCTGAAAGAATCAACTCTATGAATGAAGCCAATCGAGTTTATTCTTTCAGCATGAAAATGTTCATGTACATGTATTACAGCTTGTCATGCAAACTTTGCATAGCCACACACTAACTGTGAAGTGTAGGTGTAATGTTGACTGAGACAAGAAAGCAAGATACAAGTGCAGGATACAAGTCTTTGATCTGGATCTAGGTTGACAGTACTGGTAAAGTGATCCGCTGAGGCAAGCAAGGTCCAGACATTAATGATGGCAAACAGGTACAAACAAGAATAGCAAAAGGAATTCACAATGCACAACAGAGTAGAATTTAAGAACAAGTACACTCAGTTCTCCCAAAAAACATGCTCCTTTGCATACAATGCAAAAAAAACGTATATCTTTGCTAGTTAGATGCAACAAGCCTAACCAAAGGGTTACTACATACGTGGACATAATACATACAAACAGCTGGTCATAATTACATGTGTTACAAACTGAAACCAGACAAGGGGTGTGAAAACTGAGTGGAGCTAAGAGGGAGCATACGACAAGTCAAAACACAACGAGCGAACCCATACAAGGATGTCACAGCCATTTAGGGTTTTAGGCCTAGTGAAAAAAACTATTTTCTTAACTCAATAACCAATTTGTTAACACATTCAATTTCACTGCATGTAAAAGAGTAGTGACAAATAAAAGGTTTATCTTTATCTACATACCCATCATCAATTAACTTTCAGTTTTTGTTTTGTGTTGAGCTGGTCTAACGTTATTTTGCAGCACCTTTTAAAAAAGAAAGAGAGAGGAAATAAAACCAAAATCAAACAAAACATCCAAGACAGTAAAAATGTTGAGCAATTCCAATTTAAAAAATGAAATACATTTGCTGATATGAGTTATGTCCTGCCCTGCAGAAATCACTGTCCACTGAATACTACAGCATTAGACTGAAAATGACCTATTTGCAAAACTAGATTAAAAATGACAAATTATTCACAAAACCTATTCAATTACAGTACTGTGAGTAAATGTAATTTGTTACTTTTCACCTCTGATATATATATAAATATATAAATTCCATTATTAATTCAACTTAAAAAATTACACTGTTCTGTGGGTTTCTTTCATGTTTGTTTTGTCCCAATTTTATCAGTACATTTGTCAGTGAAAGGATTTTTCATCATCTTTTTTACTACTGATAACATTATGAAAAACACTGAGCACTTTTGTCTGTAATTCCACTGAAATGATTAACACTAGCTACATTAGATATCGAATGGTTTTATACTGTAATCATACACTACGATCGGGGCACCGATGTTTTTCAGGATTTGGGCTAGGAGTCTTACTACCAGTGAAGAACAATCTTAATGCTTCAGTGTACCAACAACAACACCGTGCTTCCAAATTTGTGGATACAGATTTGGATCAGGCCCTTTTCAATTCTAGCTTCACTGGGCCCTAATGCACAAAGCAAACTAAATAAATACATGGTTGGACGAGTTTTGTGTGGAAGAACTTGACTGGCCCACAAATATCCCTGACCTCAACCATCTCCAACACCTTTGGGATGAACTGGAACTGAGATTGTGAGTCAGGCCTTCTTGTCCAACATCAGTGCCTGACCTCATAAATGCTCTGCAGAATAAATGGGCACAATTCCCACAGAAACTCCAAAATGTTGTGGAAAACATTTGAAGAAAATTGGAAGCTGTTATAGCTCCAAAGGGGGACCAGCTCCATATTAAAGTCTGTGTGTTTGAATACAATATCATTAAAATCCCTGTTGGTGTAATCGTCAGGTGTCCCAATATTTAAGTTCATACAGTGTATATTACAATAGAGGAAAAATGAGAAACAGCAAAATACATAGAGTTCCCTGCTCATTAGTATGGTGTCCCCTCAAGTCAGGATAACGTGACTGAAGTCATGATTCTTTTTGTGTTTCAGGTGTGTGTTCTCTGTGTGGGAACACCATGCTGCTCTATGTGTCCCACAGGAGGAAGCATCTGCTGAAGCCAGCTGAGTTCTTCATTGTTAACTTGGCTGTCAGTGATCTATGCATGACCATCAGCCTCTACCCACTCGCTGTAGCCTCTAGCTTCCAGCACAGGTAGGAGAGAGAGATGGCAGAGGGAGATGTTCAACTGAAGATGATTAATTAGCTAAATTAAAATACATCATTCCATACTTTTTCACATCATAAGAAAAAATGTTTTCATGTTTTCTTCATAATTAGACAACTTTGCTGATGCCAGAGGAGATTGCTTAGATCACATGTGGAAATTGGCTTTAACATTAATTGCAAAAGCCACCCTTTACAATTTCCTTCTATCATGGACCAAATCTGAACCCCAAAAATGACCCTTAGTCTCAAGATTTTGAGGAAAATATGCAAAAAAAACATTTCCGTTCAAAATCACCCTTCTGATTTCAAAAAGGTTTTTTTTTAAGCTCTTGGCCTTTTTTTCCACTCAGAACGGCACATGATTTTTGTTCAGAATAAATTCTTGGATCCTGAATGTAGTGTATCTCTGTGTTATTAGGTTAAATTTCACCAATTAAAGTGCACAGCAAAATTGGATAATGGAGGAAATTATTATAATTGCAGTTTTTGCATTTGAAAACTGAACTAATTCATATTGTGATTTCAGTATAAAAATGAATAAACTTTCAGAAATAATCCAATAAATATAACACCACACTCATGCTAGTGTGTGTGAATGCAATCAAATCCCTATTAATGCACAGAATGTAAAGGGTGGCCACAGAGTGAATGAGGACCTGAACTAAAAACAGAGGCATGGTTTTCCATGGGCAGTGTACATGGGGATGTATTACAGCTGTTCATTTTACTTGAATAAATAAGTTAATGCTGATTTTCTGTACCCTCACAAATAATGAATGGTGTCTAATTACATGAAAGAAGTCTACATGAGTGCAGTATACAAAACTACCATAATAATGTTAAACCAGGGTTTTGGCAGCCTGCACTTTGGTTAGTGACATATTTGGGTGAACCTGTATTTGATTCTCAGTCAACATTACATTTTCCACTCTTTTGCCTTTTTTGTCGTACATGAATGGGAAATCAAAGTGTTCCCATCCCAACAGCAGGAGAATGCCTGAATGATATTTTGTTGGTCCAGCTGAGGCTTGTTTATATGTTCACCATATCAAACAGTCCAGTTAAGCTCTTGTTCTTGCTTTCACTTCTGCCCTCATTTGTTCATGGTCAGCCACTGATGCTGATTTAACATGCTCAATAGACCAAAAAAGCAAAGAAAAGCAATAGGGAACAAGACAAGAGGGAACGAGAGCCACTAAAGCGTCATACACACTGCAATGATCTGCCACCAAAATCTGACTGAACCTGATAGCTGGCAGCTGGCTTGGTGTTTCCCGGGCTTTACATCAATATTCCAAAGAGCACAAGTTCATCCATTACAGGAACAATTTTAAACATCTGAAGGCTACTCTGGTTCATAATATTCCTGCCCTTCACCTAGAGCTACTCTTTCAAGGTGCTTATCCTCAAGTTGTAATGGAATGAAGTGGCATACACATGCTCTTTCTCTGTGACTGGTAAAAGAAGTGCCATGCAGAACCTCAATGGCTCTATCTATGGGCTAATTCTCTCTCCAGTGCTTTTATTTGAAGTGCATTAGAATGCCATAAAGATCACACACATACACACACACACACACACACACACATGTTCACATTTTACTTCCTCCTATGATATGCCAGTAAATAATTCTGTGATGAGAGGCAGAGAGGCGGAAGCACCCACCCACACACACACACACATTCAGCAATCTCTGCCACAATTCAGCTTTCATCTGAGACGTCAGCACTTTAAACACCCAGCAGTGAGGCAGGGGCGGCACGTGAGATGAACCCTGCAGGCTCTCCTGGAGCCTTAATGTCTAAACCTTGACTGTAATCTTAAAGCATCCTTTCACATCTGTGAACATTAGTTCACTACTGTCCCCGGTGATGAACTGACAGCAATGGCAGCGCTGAACCTGATTCATGACTGGACTTGTCCCATCTCAACTGATCTGATGCCTTTTTCTTTGTGTATGTGTCTGTTTATCTCTTCACCTGCGTGTATGTGTGCGTGTGTGTGTGTGTGTGTGTGTGTGTGTGTGTGGTTTTGGGGGGGG
>JBBMFX010562255.1:0-15693 GCA_037832545.1 Rhabdalestes septentrionalis
ATTGATTAGTTCATCTCTCGAGTCTTCGGGTTTGAGACTCAATAATTCCAATACAGAAACTATAGGATGTAGCGCAAGCGCGACTGGACGAATCACTAGTACAAGACGACTCGTTGTTCTTGAGTCATATTAAAGATTCGTTCAAGAACAACCCATCACTACAGGCTGGGTGAGGAACTAAATTATGAACAGAAAAAGAACTGATACCCAATCTGAGCTGAAGTGGAGCAGAAAGAGAATCGGTTCCCTTTCAAACGAACTCTCACTGTAAACAGAAATAGAGCTGAGTTCTCTTTCTGTTGGTTTGCCTTTTGGACCAATTCTAGAGGACTAAGCTTGGTTCCTTTAAAGAGGACTATATGTACATCTTTAAAGTGCAATGACAGACAGATATACACTGCACAGTCATCTGACCACATGGATCAAGTCTTCACAGCAGTGTTTACATTGAAGACTGCCCAGAAGAGCAATGGCCGTTCCTGCAGGGAGGACAACCACTTTCTTCATTACTTCCTTGATACCCTTTCTTTCAGAGGGAATGCTGGGTAAAAGAGTGTGTGTTTTGAATGTTTATAGTGTAATGAACTGATCCCTGATGATATTTGCCTCCGTTTTAAAAATGCTTAATTTCTTTTAACCAATTTAAGTGTGTGATTGTGTTTTGGAACCACTGGACACATGCATGTGGTGTTTAGTATTATACAATCACACATGAAGATTCTTTCCTTGGTAATTCTTTATAACTTCATAAATTGTTTAAATTAAGCTGACTTGGGTTGTTCACTAAAGTGTGAGTGAGAATGATAGGAGTGAAATTCCATCTGGTTCTCGTCTTTTCAAAGACGAGGTTTCGCATTCTCACTCCAATCTTTTCCTGAATAATCTCTGATCTTCAGAGTTCATCCTTCTAGCTCACTGTGGCAAACGGGGCTGCAGTTCACCCCCCTCTCCACTTTGGGTATTCGCCCAGTTGTAGGACTGTTGATGAACTAAATGTAGACATTATTATTGAGACTTGTCTGTATTTGTTCTGCATTTCTTTAATTCCTATTGTTGACTTTTTCGCACCTTGACTTGGGGTGGTTGGTGTTCCGGTGGTTAGGGAGGTACTGCTGCAATCAGAAGGTTGTGGATTTGAATCTCAGGACTGCTAGTGGCACCACTGAGGCATTTTACACTGCTCCCCAGGCGTTGGGTTCCTGACTACCCACTGCTTCTCTTGATGAATGGGTTAAATGTGTTAAATGTGTTAAATGTAGAGATTAATTTCACACCGTGGGTTGTGGCATCTTTATGGATTACATATAGACACTTGATCACACTCTTGTATTGCCTATTACTCCTGTTTTTGGTTTTTGCTTCCTCATTTTGGATCACACGTTTTGTCACACCCTACTTGGAGTGTCTTACGAATTGGGAATTTGAGTCATTCTTGTTACATGGATTTCCAATGACTGAATTGTTTTGTCTTTAAAGACAAACTCTTTAACCTCTATCAAACTGCAATTGAGTCCTCTCCCTTATCTTTATTTCACTCATGCAGAAGCTGCCCAGACCACCAGTTCTCTGTCTTCCAACACTTTCCAAACAGGCAAAGTATTTCTTTTCCAAAGATTACCAAAAGCCATTTAGACTTGAAGCATTGTACATAGAGGAAATGTTACAAGCACACAAGCACTTGGGATAAGTGACATTTTCTTTACATAATCCTCAATATGTACCGACTTTCTCCTCACTCCACTAATTATTCCATTTGGATTCACTGGAATCATTTACCAATTTAGTTTTGTATAGTCATCTAATTCATTCCACCCTACAGTATAAATGACTTGTTTCATTTATTCTGAACAAATAACCAAAAGCTCCTAACTGACGTGGTGCATCTATCATTAGGCAATTAATTTCACTAGAGCTCATTCTTCCTCGTTACTGTTTTTAAAGCCCACAGATGTAGACTCAGCCAGTGTTGTTGGTTACAGCAAATGAGGCCAAAATCAACCCCCTGAAATCTGATTGAAATGTCAGTTGCGCTGTGCCAGGCAGCGGCTTATCTCTTTTCATTTGAACTATGTTTGGGACCCAGTTTTTAGGGGCGTGGCCGTAACTGAGGAGATTTGGAAGAGGTTAGGCTACTGTGTGGAGAACCTGAGAAATGGTGACACGGTGCTCAGCCTGTGCCTGGCGACAGCGAATGACAGTCACTCGGGTGTAATTATCCCTGCAGCGAAGGCATGGCTGCGGAAAGCACTCACAGTTTGCATAAGGCCGCTAAGATACAGGTCACTTTAAATGCAACTGTTTCAGTCCTAATCTCAACCCGTAGTTTTATCTTCATTTACTCATGCAAAAAAACACATAAACAAATAAAACACACCACTGACTCACACCATGACTTATTTATATTTATGATTACATTCCAGGTACACGCTAGCACAAAGGTAAAAATGGAGAAAAATCTTTTTATTTTTGTGAGACAGCATGATGCACATGGAGATGGGGCGACTGATTCACAGGTGGGTAATGTATTCCAAAATGAAAGCATCAGTTCAAGTCAGGATCAGTTTTTTAAAACCATTAATAGGATGGTAAGATGACAAAGAGAAGAGCAAAATGCTTACATCGTTGTATTCATACAGTTCTTTTACATATCTAGGTGTGGTAGTGGTGGCCTAGTGGGTAGGATACTTACCTCTGGACCAGGAGGTCATGGGTTTGAATCCTACATTCAGTATACCACCACTGGGTTCCTGAGCAAGACCCTTAACCACAAGTGTCTCCATGGAGACTATCCCCTGTAGATAAAAGAGTCGGATAAATGGCGTAAATGTAAATATTTTATGTGCAATTCCTGCTTACACTTTTAAAATATCTGCATTTTTTAAGAATATGTCCATGGGTCACCGCTTATTCCACAGTGTGGAATATACCAGGATGGGGTACATGTCGGTGTGTAAGAAATTATGTCATTTGCCATTTTTGTTGTAATGTATGTCTACGGATTTACATTTGTGAGAGAAAAAACTGTATTAAAATACTGAATTGCAAAATGGGTGGTTAAATATAATCGTTCAGTTATTAATTTGATTACTTTAAAGTTACTTGTTATAATTGCTGTGGAAAGCAATCATGTAAAACTGTACAAAGATTACAAAAATGTTTTGCTTTCCCCAGTAAAAAAAAGGATTTTAAGCAAAATGATTTTGAAATCATCAAAATCAAACACCTCAACTCATAGTGTTTTTTTTTTTTTTTTGCCCAGTTTTGCCCCCATATAGTTTCTACCATTTCCCATCCAGAAGCTAGGTCTTATTTGCTTATGCGATATAATAGGACCAGTCAGTAAAGCTCAGTCAGGAGAACAGTAACAGCCTATTCTGCTGAATCAGAAATCAGACACCAGGCTAAGAGCATGTTGAGTGAGGATGAGGGGGTGGTATCCTAGTGAGAGTGAGGCCAGTGATGTTATTTCGGATTCCTGGCCATGAACAAATGGGTCTGTCACGAAAGGACCAAAACTTAAACACTTACACTACTGGGGGGACATTTTAGAATCTCAATCTGTTAAGATCTCAATCTGAAACAAAGTTATTACTTTTTCAAATCAGCAACATTATCTGTTTCATCCCGATATTAAATAGAAAACCATGTTTGTACTTTTTTGGGACATTTTTAACATTTGTATACATTTTCCCATATAAACTCCATTGTTCTTTATACAAATATCATATTAAAAGTTGGGAAAAATTGTATTGTGCTATATTCTCTGATGCGCCATTTGGATGCAGACGACCTTGTTTTTTAACAGGCAGGGCTCTATCACTCTTAGTACTTTGAGTTACGTGTTTTGGACGGGTTGTAAAATAACCACAAACCATCTATTCTTGTTTGTGATTGTAATGCTGTTCATGTTAACAGGACTGAGATTTAGCTAAAACCTTGCAGTATTTGTGCTGGTCTCAAGATATTTCTGCTCTTTGAATGATTAGTCTTCATCTTTTCAACAGAAATGTAAGAAAAGTGGTTAATCTACTCTTTAAAATGGCCACATGATAATCCAAACCCGAGTTCAAATATCTTTACCTGCAAAACAAATATTTCCAGAGTTGATTTTTAATCGTTTTTTTCAGCATGTTGTGGAGTCCAGATTGACTGTCAACTGTTCAGACTCTGAAATGAGAAATCTTAACAAAGAAGTAAGGATATGACCTACTTGCAGACACCTTCACGAAACAAACTTGGCAACCAAAATGCCACTCAAACATCAAAATCTAGGGCAAACTGAAATAAACCCACCAAGTTGCCCCGGTCAGGTTTTCTGGCTTCTATTGTAGCTGCCAGATCCTCCACTATTCATCCAGTTTGACCTATTTTGCCTCCTCTTTCAGGTGCCATAAAAATGCGAAATGAAGCAAGAAAGGGTGTGCACCTGGCAACTTTTTTTCCCATTTAACACAGTGGGGACATCAAAACACAAATAAGGTGAAACCGCAGCCGAGTGATTCATGGAATTACATAACCCAGCCTCCACCATTAAAAAACAAAACAAACCTAAATGACTTGGATGGCACAGATATAACCATCCTTATAAAGACATAATACAAGGATGACATTTCAACCCTTTTTTCCTGAAACAAGTAGCTGACGTCAATTTGTTTTGCTTGATTTCAACTAGAGCCTTTCAGGGTTTCTGGACCGTTTGAATGGAGCACCTGCAGCCACTGGCTGACTCACGCCAGTCGCTTGACTTGATGATTCTGTGTTCTTTTCATTTAAGGAACAGAATTTTTTTATTATTAACATGTTTATTTTATTTATTAATTTGGGGGGAAAACTTGTTTCTGATTGGCCTCTGTTGTTCACATTGTATAGATGTTTGAAACTTCAATACCAAATCTCAGAGTGTCTTTTGTGAAGCCGGTGTCCTTCAGAAAAACACTTGCAGACCACCTGAAACACCTGCGATGACAATGGTGGTCCATCTCCAAGAGTGCAGGCTTTTCAACACACTGACCTACTTTAAGAAAACATATCTCTCTATTAAGTTAACCCATATTTCCAGATGTCCAGGTATCAGCAGTGACGAAGTGGGTCTGCAGCGTCCTAATGAATAATAGCTGGATGAGTCATCGAACGGGACAAGATGGCACAGGAGATAATAGACGTGCTGTTAATATCGTTAATGAATTTGATTAAACATTAAGATTTCTCACTCATTGAAGTTCATATGTGAAAGTTTGTCAGGCCTGAATGTAGTCTTTGTACCAGGCTTGGTTAAAGATTGCCATCCCAACAGAATGATCAATACTGAGCAGATTATCCGCACTGAAGGCAAGATTGAATGAGGAGCAGGGTGTCCTCTAGAGCATAGGTCAGGGGACATGGTGACCTTTTAGCTAATAAACACAAGTAGACAGGTCCACTCATGATTGAACGGAAATCCAGCTTTATCTAACTGCATCAGAGTGCAGAACACTAATCTATTCCTTAAAGGCAGTCTTGTTCTTAAACCACATAATTCTTCTGTAAACACAGGAAAGAGTGTGTTGGCTTCAGAAACTCAGAATCTTATAAACACTCACTTTTACCTCCTAACCCAATAAGAACGTGTCTGGTTTTGATCTGTTCTGGAAAATCATTGTGATTAAAATGATGATGTTCACATCATCAAGGTCAAGTTCACATTAACATCTGCCCATATTTGCCAAAGAGACGTCAAAATGTGAGGCTTCTTTGTTTTGCATTAGGTGAAGGCACTCTGCCATAAGACGAGGATCTACTCTGTTACATAAAAACACTTGGATATTGGTCTGTTGTATTTGGGATTTTATGTCACTTTCATATATAAATCAGTCAGTCACAACATTAAAACCACTGAAAGGTGTAGTCAATAACATTCTATTATCTTCTATTACAGACATGATCTTATCTTCTATCACACATTACTTGTAACTGAATGTATAAAAAAAAATACAAAGAAATAATTTGTGAAAATCAGACATTGCTTTTGGATTGTGGTTCAACAGAATAGTAAGAACAAAACCAATGAAACTGGCCTTTTGAGGAACCTTTTGAGGAAATCACTGCAATCAAGCCAATTCTGTAACTGTCAGTGAGACTTCTGCACCTGTTGACAGGTCTTTTGGCCCTCTTCTCATGAACTGCTCCAGCTGTCTCTGGTTTGAAGGGTGTCTTTGGTTTGAAGGGATGTTTTGTTCTTAGCCATTCTCTGGTGTTTTTAGCTGTGTGTTTTGGGTCATTATCCTCTTGAAGGATCCTTGACCTGTGACTGAGGCTTGCTGACACTGGGCAGCACATTTTGCTCCAGCATGCCTTGATTGTCTCAAGATTTAATTGTACCCTGCACAGATTCAAGACACCCTGTGGCAGATGCAGCAAATCATAACCAAACCTCCATCTTGTTTCACAGTAGGGACAGTGTACTTTCCTTTGGATGCTTCATTTTTGTGTCTAGGAGCATGGAGCTGATATGACTTGCCAGAAAGCTCCAGTTTTGTCTCTCCTGTTCAGTAGACATTGTCCCAGATGCTTTGTGGTTTGTCAATATGCATTTTGGCAAATTTCAGTCTCGTCTTTCATGAAGTCAATTTGGCATAAATTGCAATAGATGGTGCGATCTGACACTGAAGTACCTTGATCTTGGAGTTCACCTCTAATCTCTATTGATCCACGGACCTGCCAAACACACAGCCTCTTTAGACTCTTATACCCACTCCCAGCCACTGGGGTGCTGTAGCCACATGCTCTCAATGCCTCCAACACCTCCCTTTCTGCTGGTCAGGGTGCACAGCGAGTCTACAGGCCCTCCGGCCTCGGCTCCTGTCCATGGCTGCACTCTCGCCTCGCGGCCCTGGTTCTCCTCTCCTCCACTGCCCAATTGGCCTCTGTGAACCCTCACAAGCCACAACCGGGTACCTGCAATGGGGGAAAGGCCACACACAAACACATGCTCATGCCGAGCAATCACCGCTCCAAGGTCCCGGCTTCAGAGAGGACTCAAACCACGCAGCCGTGGTTCACTCTCACCCCACAAGTCCCAGAACCCTGAAAACAGCCAAGGAAGGTGGCTTCTTCCCCATGTCCTAAAAAATACACAAATAAGCAAAAATGACCAAATAAACAACCCCATTAAGTGCAGACATGACATATACAAGTGAGTTTAAGCTATTTCTTTTGGTTTATTTATTATCACATTTGTCTTATTGCACCTATATATCTACAAAGAGTGCCTATATGTTGCAAGGACCTGATATAATAAAAAAACAGGTGTAGTTATAAGGTAGTTGAAAGTGTATATTTCCTGTAGAACTCTTTCCCTTCTAGGTTTAATGGTAGTTTATACTCTACAAGTCCAATAACGTGACGTCTTTCTGTAAACAACCATCAGTAGCTCTTGATTACCTGCAGTCAGAAAATGACACTGATCGGTGCAGGTTTTAATCAACTGACGATACTGTATCATGGAAGGTGACTGATGGTCTTCTTGAATCAGGCAGCACTGTACTGAGGTTCCATCTTGTCAGGATTTTGACATGTGTTTGAGTATGTCTGGACACAGATATAGGGGCACGATCACTAATGACATTTGGGTGAATTGTGTTATCTGAAATATTGGGTATAAGCAAGGTACTGACAATAAATGGGTCAATTCCTGGTGAACTGAGGATGAGTATTCCTTTAAACACAGATTTCTCATTCTCCACCAGTCGCTAAGGCCATAGTCCTCCATGTATGTTGGTAGAGTGCCAAGTCCTTGAGTTGCCAGAGGTGCTTGAGCGGTCGATTGCTGGGTTGATGACTGTTTAAAATCTCCAGCTATAATACAGTTATTTGTATTGAACAGCGAGGAAAGAAATCGTGAAAGAAAACTGGGTCATCGCTGTTCAGGTCATATATGTATATGTCGCATATATGTTCAGGTCATATATGCGAGAGTGCATGTTTGATTGACAGATGCGGTAATGATGGCAATATTGCAATAATTGATTGGGTAAGTGTAAACTGACAGTTTTGTATTAAAACTAAGACACCTAATTTCTTACTCTTGTATGTTGAACAGAATATTCTATCAAATTGTTTGAATTTAAGATGTGATTCTGCATCAGTTTAATGTGTTTCTTTTAGGAAGCGTATGTCAGCATTTAATTTGAAGAGATGGTATATGACTTTGAGACTTTTGGACTGAGTGTAGAAACATTTAAGTATGTTGTGTGTGTCTAGGTTATGGATTAGCTGTGTGCAGATATTTGAGAGTATAATTGAGTTGGAAAGTTTTAGAGACTTCAGGCATGGACACAAAGTTGGCAAACAGACAAAAACAGGAGGACATGACACACACAGGACACTGAGAATGTTAATATGAGTGTTGCAGGGGAAAAGGAAAAAAAGACAGAAAGAGAGAAAGAAAAAAAGGGGAAGTAGGGAAAATTTATGATATTGCTTAGGTGAGAAAGCAAATTATTTAGAATGTGTGTGTATGTGTGTGAGAGGGAGAGAGAGAGAGAGAGAGAGAGAGAGAGAGAGAGAAAGAGAGAGAGAGAGAGTCTACTGGAAAAAGGTGTTGAAGTGTGAACAGAATGCATTGGTCTGTCAGAAGTGTTAACAAGTTAGAATGACTACTGCCATCAATTTGACATATGCAGAACATAATTCCTTCATTTTCTGTAACTCTTTATTCCTTACTAGTGTTGCAATTAATTCTCCTTAGAAACAATGCGCACCCTCACACAGTTTGAAAATAACTAATTGAAGTTACATCAGCAGTAAGAGACCAAAAAAATACTAAAATACAGTTCTCAGCTGACCTACTTCATCTGTCTCTCTCACACTCACATGCGGTAGTGTTACCAATATTTTCAAGAAATTCTGGGTTAAAAATGACCTAATTTGGGTCATAACACAGCACTGGATAGTTTTATAACAGAGTTCTTCTGGGTTTATACTAGGTTATAATGCGGTTCTCCTGGGGTTATACTTGGTAATACTGGGATTATACTAGTTATACTGAGGTTTTACTAGGTTACACTGGTATTATAATGGGGTTATACTGGGTTGGCCTAGGTGATACTAGGTAATACTGGGGTTACACTGAGGTTTTACTATGTCATACTGGGATTATAATGGGGTTATACTGGGGTTGGACTATGTTATACTGGGTTTATACTGTGGTAATACTGAGGTTATACTTGGGTTATACTCTGGCTATACTAGGTTATAGTGGGGTTATACTGGGGCTTCACTGTGGTTATACTGGGGTCATACCAGGTTAAACTCATTACACCCCAAGTGAGTGTCTTGACCCATCATGTCGTATAAGTTTGTCCTCAGCTTTACTCATTTCTGTTCAGTAGAGATACATGGTTGGAACTGGTAAAGATAGACAGGTAGATTTTTGCTCCAAACGCATGATCAGCAGCTGGAAGATTTGACAGATATATTACAATTTTAAGACATAAATAACTTGAGCCAGCTGCACTGACACTGTTTTTGAACACACCTTTACTAAAATGAA
Organism: Rhabdalestes septentrionalis; assembly: GCA_037832545.1. NCBI lineage: Eukaryota > Metazoa > Chordata > Actinopteri > Characiformes > Alestidae > Rhabdalestes > Rhabdalestes septentrionalis. The sequence continues at coordinate 9,530 of JBBMFX010562255.1, forward strand.
ATGACGTATTTAATCATGACTCCTCCTACATTAAATAATATTTATTTGATTCATATTTTTAAACGCAAATGTGATTTTCTTTCATTGTCCAGAAGAATTAGAGAGATTTTAGGTTACTCATCATACACGGAGTACAGAGGATTTACAAGAGATACATCCCTATTGTGGGTCCTGTGAAGCACAGGGATTGGTTGTTGCATAAAAGTTGATTGGCATAGTTGTCAGAATTTAGTCTATTTATTATGCAGATGAAGTGACCACAGGTAACTTTTGGAACTTATGTTTTTTTACTAGAGTCATGACTGTGAATTTGAATATGAATGGGTTAAATGAGTGTCTGAACTGTCTGTGGAAACTGGGCACTATTAGTTTGAATACAAGCTGGAATGCTGAACCTGATGACTCTATATTGTCCAATAATAGGCCAACCTTATGTCAGCCTAACTCGCTGCGGAAAGTCACACCATACAGTTTGGTTGTCATGATAACAGCATTAACAGCCTTCCTGCTTTTCTTTTGAAGCCTGCAGATTTGACGGGTGAGCAATTTCCTCCGTTTCAAAACGAATGTTATTTCCTATGGAAACAAAGACTTACCTGCAAAGATTTTCATAAGCTAATGGTAGCAGAAAAGGCTTGGAATCCAAATCCTGGAGGAGAGACTTTAAAAGACTCTTCTCTGAATGAAGAGGGGGTGAAGGTTTATTATTAACATAAAATACTTATTAATGATCTCTTAATGATCTCTTTTGTTTTTGTTCTCCTAAAATTTTCTTGTTACACTGTCGTGTTTTACTTTTTGTGTTCATGTCATATGTTGTGTGTGTGTTTCTGTATTTGTTCTGTCTGGTTTTCTTTCTATCATGGATGGATGACAATATAAGCCAATTTGACTTGAGCTTGACTTGACTTGAGCTTGACTTGACTTGAGCTTGACTTGACTTGAGCTGGACTTGACTTGAGCTTGACTTGACTTGACTTGACTTGACTTGACTTGAGCTTGACTTGACTTGACTTGAGCTTGACTTGAGCTTGACTTGACTTGAACTTGACTTGAAAAACTGAAATATATATAGTGTTTCCCAGACAGGGATTAAGCCTAGTCCAGGATTATGGAGTGCTGTCAATAGACATTTTTCATTGAAAAAGGCAAGGGTAGTTAAAGACTAGACTTAATCCTTGTCTGGGAAACTGACCCCTAGTGTTTACTGCAAAAATCTGAACTGAAATGTCTCTTCTTCTGGTCCGCATCCCCATGTGGCTGCATTCAATCAAAACCGGCACAACATTAACTGGCACGTGATGGCGAATTAGCTTCATCTTCCTGATGCAGGCCACAGAGAGAATTCTCTAATTGGACAAATACATCAGGCCTGGATGTTTGCAACATGATGGGAGCTAAACCGGAGAGGCAAAGTTGGCGGAAGTGTCTCAATCAGCTCAATTTGGTGGCGCAGTCTTACTGGGAGAACGTTTCTGTGAATCAATCACAGATTAAAGCTTGCCGGGTATTCAGCCTTCGAGTGTGTCGCTGTCACAGTGGGCAAACAGACACGAAGCTAATTAGATGACATTGTAGTCCACTTTCATCCCACTAATGGCACTCAATCTGCCATCTAACATCTCTGCCTCTAGCGGGTACTAGCTGAAGTTTCATTTTGAAAATTCCTTGTCTTCTGAGGAGAAAGGTGGGAAGCATAGACTTTCTATCAAAGGTCCATATGCAATGCTTGGACTGTTTGGGTGATTCCATCTGTGTCCCACTGACTACATGTATAAACATGGATGTACAGCAAAAGTAAAACTCCTTCATGACAGCTCTGTATAGAAACATGTAGAGCCCTTTATCTCTGCACTGTAAAATGTACGTGAGTCCCTCACAACAAGGACTCAGCCTTTAAGTTTACGTCATGCCACAGCACTAGCTGATCTTCAAGATATTCAGTAATTCAAGAAATAACAAAGAGGAGCTCATGCATTCAGGTTCAAAACGTTTTGAGTTCTTTATTTTGAGTTCTTGAAACAGACATAGAAATAAATGGAATTAATGTATGAAGTGCTGGATAAAACCTGCCAATACAAAAGATAAAGTGAGTGACAATGTAATTCATTGTTCAGGGTTATTTACTGTCATCAGCACCTGTGAACATACACAGACCACGGAGCAACATACAGCAACATTCAGGAACAGAGTGCAAGTTACAGTGATGTTCTGTTATGATATCGATGTACTGTAGTGTGGAAGGGGTTTAAATCTTCCAGAATGGTTAGTGTTGCACCTTGAGTGTGATTATTATTACACAGCTGGTGGTTACAGCACTGAACCCTGTGCAGAGAATGACAGAAACAAAACAATAAACAGACAGTACAGCAGTTTACTATTAAGGTGTGGAATGGATGTAAACCTTTCAGAATGAATAATAATATTACACCATCCATATAATATTCAAGTATTTCTATAGCCCATTATCAAAATGTAATTAAATTTGCTTTACAGAAATAGGAAATAAAATAAGAATACATAAAAAAAATTGAATAAAATAGAATGGAGAATAAAACAAGTAAAAGAATACATAAAAGAAAAATAAGTGCAATAAAAGTATTAATTATTTAGAGGCGATGGGGAAAAGTGCAGGTTTTTTAAAGCTCCAGTCGGTGCAGATCTGACACTAATTGCCAGTTTTTCCAGCAGTGAGCTGCATAGTGACTAAATGCCATTTCACCATGTTAAGACTCAGATCTTCTCACCACTAGCTGGCCAGCTCCTGCTGGTCTAATTGACTTGGGACCACTGTGAGCCACAGATATGCAAAAAAATCCTGGTATCATTTTTTATTTTGCTTTTCATTCTGCGAGACAAATAGATTTTCAGCAAAACAATATAGCGACGTTCAAACATCAGGACACTCATGCTTTTCAAATTGACCATGGTTTCTGTGGGGTTTCCCACCATTGCATTTAGTTCAGAATGCAAATGTGATGTTCCGGATGGAAACCAAGCGAAGATTAACGCAGGCTACCCACCAGATCCAGAATGCAAAGGTTTTAAAGTTCTTCAAGTGACACCTCTGACCTCATCAGCCTCCATCCTGCCTCTCAGTCTCCACCCAATCTTTGGGTGATCATGTGTTTTAAGATGTTCCACACTCTCAGTTATGGTCTAGAGGTTACCCGGTCTTTTCTGTTCTTTGGTACTTAAAAATATTTTTTTATTTGAATTGTTGAATACAATTTAGTTTGGAAAGTTGAATATATATTCATTGTAATTTTAACAAAATGGTTTTGCAGTAAGTCAGTTATGTTCTCTCCTTGTTACTTTATAAGTCTGATCTGTGATCTGTTGCCTACATGAATAAAGATGACTCGATGATTACATGATTACAGATTTATTTTGAATAAAGCAATGGGCGTATTTGCTTTCCATGGCGTGGATAAATGAAGAGAAATGTGTCAGAAAGTGATGCTCCCACTGTGTAACTGCCCAGATTTCAGACTTGTCTTGTTGTCCACTGCAAAGCCATCAAAAGAAAGAAGCTGCTTCCTCAGGGGCTTTTTAAAGGAGTGTGTCCCTTTCTAGGAACATAAATTTGGCCCAATTTTGCAACCTGTGAAACATGCCCCGGGAATCCTGTATAATAGCTTTAAAAATAGCAAATGGTCCAGTTACAGAACCAGCAACAAAACTAGTTCACTCTGATCTCAGAAACCAATGGTAATGTGTCAGAGACTTATGTAAAATGTTTCTGTGAACAGCATTCTTGTGTTAGGAGTAATCAGGTACGGTATAACAATCTAGGAGAAGAATGTGAATAAAAAATGTTTACATGGACAATCCAATTAAATTTAATCGCATTAAAATAACCCAAACAACTGTTTACATGAGTGTCAAATAAAGAGATGCGCATTTGTTCTACGTTTACGTTTTGCAGCACTTTAATCCGATCATACATTTTTTTGAGAAGTGCTGGGGTAGACTTGGGCCACTTTTCTGGTACAGAAAAAGAGAAAATGCTCTGTCTGAACCTCTGAGGGCTTTTTCTCCTCATTTATCCTCTATCCCATGCAGTTGGTTGCACTCTGGTGTGCTGCAGTGCTGAAAATGCTCTACGTTCATAACACTGAATGATGAAAAATAGCCAAATATTATATATATTCAGAGGTAAATATATTTTATTTAAATGAGAAGAGTCTAGATATACAGACAGATCTTCAGAGGTGCAGAGTCAGGTTATACAGTCCGATTCTAACACTGAGAAATGCTACCATTAGGCTACTTCAGATCGCGCATTGCTAACGGTTTGCGGTGATTCTGGACAGTGCTGATGTTTCTGTATCTGATTTTACACTCATTCCATCTCTCCACGATATTGAAATGTTTTCACATATCCAGTAAAAACGTAGTGTCTGCGAATGTACAGTTTTTGGTTTTATTTCGTTCACTGCTGCTCCTGAGGTAAGCTAGTAGCTACCGGCTGCAAGCACACGGGCATGTGCAGGAAGAAGGAAAGTGTTCTAATAATCGGTTTACCTGTTCACATGAGCAGTTTCCTCGATCAATCAGATTAAATGAAAGGTCTAAACCATCTCTTTTAATCGGATTGAAAATTTAATCCGATTCAGGTGAATCTGATTACATGAGCTGTTTACATGGGACATTTTTAATCTGTTTCCATATTTAATTGGATTATAAGTGGAAAAAAGTGTCAATAGGGCTGGTGTAAATGGGGATGGTTTTACAAACAGTTTTACAGCATTAGCTTTTCTTCATCTACGAAACATTGCTAAGCTACCTCTTGACTCGATTATTGTAACAGCCTCCTGTCAGGCTGCTCCAATAAAAACGTAAACAAGCTTCAACTGGTCCAGAATGCGTCAGTTAGAAACCTCACGAGAACCAGGAAATTTGACCACATTAGTCCAATATTATGCAGACTACATTGACTTCCAATCAAATATCGTATTGACCACAAAATTCTACTAATGACCTATAAAGCCTTAAACAGCCTTGCACCTGATCACCTCAGTGAACATCTGTGTTACTATGAACCACCACGGTCACTCAGATCTCAAGGTGCTGACCTTTTAATTATTCCCAGAATTATTAAAGCATCATTGGGGGGAAGAGCATTCTCATAAGCATTCTCATATATAGCCCCCAAGCTCTGGAATGCCTTACCGTACAACTGGACTCAGACACAGTCTCGAGCCTGATTCATGCTCATGCAAAGGCAAATGTGCTTCTATGTGCTGTACCGTCGGAGCCCGTTTGTATTCATGCTGGCCCGACCGTGCTGCAAAGAAATTCGCCGCCAGGACAGCACGAGGCGCGTTTCTAACTTATCGGTCTGAATTTTGAAGAAATTCTCCGCCAGAAAAACAGGGGTCTTTCAGAGAGGAGTTGTACAAATGGTCGTACTTCCTCACTTCTTCTGCAAGACGTTCTTCGATCTGCTCCATGTCTTCAAGACTGGGTCAACACTCGCGCTGTTTACATTTTTAAAGGGAAGCGACGTCGTGCCGGAAATTACGTTGGGTTCCGAGGCTGACGTCGGCTGACCAATCACAGATGTCCAGCATCCAGCGCGGCCATCGGATGTTTAGAAAATAGAGCTCGACTCCAATACGACCATACGACGCCGCATCATGGCGATCCAACTGATCCGACATGCTGGAGCAGTATCAGTATGAATCAGGCTTCAGTTTTTAAATCCAGGCCAAAAACACACTTGTTTAGCCACGCTTTCTGGATTAAATTTTTTCTTGGTAGATGGAGGGTGTAGAGCTGGGTGGAGGTGGTTTCAGAGAATTCTAGCAAACTGGGACTCCGAAGCTGTCGCCCACCACTCCCTATGTTCACTCAGGTTTGCCCTTTCTATCTAGGCTGCCCTAAGTAGATATGCCAGAGGGTTAACTTACACTCCTCATACACATTATTCATACACATTATTCATGCCTTTAAATTTACACGGAACTAACTCCATCCTCTGTTTCTTCTGAGGGGAACTGCTCCATACCTGCTGGATCGATCTCCGTGGGAGACTGCCCTCATCTGAGCCCAGCTCCACTCGGACCAAGGCGTCTCCTTATATATCTAGTGTTGTATTTGATCTCTCTCTCTCTCTCTCTCTCTCTCTCTCTCTCTCTCTCTCTCTCTCTCTCTCTCTC
>JBBMFX010562265.1:0-15693 GCA_037832545.1 Rhabdalestes septentrionalis
CGCTGGCCCCTCCCCCAAAGACGACTGCGCTTCTGACTTCAGACAATGCGCGACTGACCGTGAAAATCAGGCCCTAACACTTAACACCTTAAAAAGAGGATGAAAAACTTTATAACTAATAATAATAACATACACATACACTTTATATTTCATCTTAAATACATTACAAATACCAAATTACATTACATTCCAGAAGTCACAATAAGTCATTACTTTCAACTAAAAATAACAATACACACCCATTCCAGCTGCTATACAATGAAATTCTTGACACAGAAGGCTCTGCTGAACCACATCAATGTTCAAATGAGGAAAGTGAGTAAAGTCCAGAACAAACACCTGCAAAAAACAATTATCCATTAAAACATTGCCACTGTCGTGTAAAAATCAGCATTTATTTTTCAAGTGATTAATTTTTTTGAATAAGTTTTTATAATGTATCCATTTCACTTATTTTATTATATTTTATATCCTGAGTTTCTGAGCGGGAGAGAGTGGCTGCTCCCAGCTGTGAGCTTCCTCGGGTTCTAGAAGATGGAAAGAAAGGGAGGACAAAGGATCTGGGCATCTTGGGTTGAAAACAAAGGACTTTATTTAGAAAACGGAGAACAGAAAATGGCACGAGGGCCAGCAGGCATAAAACAGGCAGACACAGATACAAACGGGTGGGGAAGGGAGTGAGGCGAAGCCGGAATGCCAAACTGAAGATGGGGCTGGCTTTTATACACAGAACTTAATGATAACTAAACAGGACACAGGTGTAAAAGCTAAAGTGCTAACCATCTACCGGGACAAGACACGTGACCACAACAACAGAACAGGTTTCAAAATAAAAGACACAGGAAAGAGGACAAAACATAACACAACACAAAAACCCCCAAACTGATTCAAAATCCTTGTCTCTGTTGATATGATAATGCCTTGGAAGTCAAAATATTCTATGTTTATCTGTTAACTCCCTGTCTTGCGCAAAACTCTGAAGGCTAACTCTGGAAAACAGGATATTGTGGGTTACCATGGAGATTGGGGTCGTCCGAGAAGTGACGTACTGCTCAGTGTGCATGAGTGACAATTAGTTTCTTCAATGGACTTTTTACACCTCCTGAGGAGTCGTCTTCCAGAGATTACGTAGGACAGTGTATTAGATATGATGTTCTGTGTGAAGAAGTCGGAGAACAGGTCAGGACCGGGAGACAGACTTTGCTGTCTCTGTGTTCTTATCCTGCTCCCCATCTGCAGATGTCCCAATAAATCTTTCTCATGATTCAATTTGAGCAAAAAGGACTCTGTTGGTTCTTTTCGAGTCTCTGCACCCCAAGGAGGGTATCTTGTGAGCCCCGACACCACGATTTAAAAAATATAATACCCATTGCACTATACATACATTAGTGTAAGACAAAAGATCTGATCACATTATAATACCTACAACTAGACATTAAAACCTTTCATACCCTAGGCCAGGAGCTACATGCACTAGCCAAAAGCCGATGAAAGTCTGCTTCTGCCTCAATAATGGTCCTGCTGGTTGTCAAGTTGTTGCCACACGCCAGCAGACAATGTCCAGCACCTAGGGCAAAACAACATTAAGCACTTCAGTCCTCATTTCAGCTACACAAGCTTCTGGTGTTGACATAACACCAAAGGAAAGCCGTCCCTCTAGCATTGTCACAAAGCCAACTATGATACTTCATAGATGGCAGTCACCAACTAAAAACACAAACTGCAAACAGACAAATATTTTACTGTTAATGACAGACATTATTCCTCACTTACTTAATGTCAGAAATTATTTCTCATTTATTCCTCAAATATTCTACTATAATAATAATACCTTCTTGTTTGGAGACTCAACTGGAACAACCAACTTGTGGCTTTTCCCAGTAAGTAGTGAAACCCGTTCCGCAACCAGTTGTCCAATACAAAAAAATATATATTAAACCTTTACAAAGGTCTTATCATAACCATAACAAAGGGGCTTTTGAGGGCTCATTATTCACAGTAGCACAAAATATCAAATGATACATTTCACTCTAAAAACATGAACTATTCCATCATATAGCTATTAGTTATAACATTAAAAATTTCAAGCACTTACATTAAACTTATCAAACCTTTACAAAAAAAACAGATTAATTCACAAATTCAATGTAGCCCGGCTTTTCTTATAAATGAATTCAAATAGCAAAATTGTAAGCCTAATGCATAATGTCCAGGTAAACAAATGCATTCACATAAGAATAACATTACCACAAGTATTACTTACATGCAGACAATTAATCACACTTATGTGAAGGTTCAGCGTCCACAGGAACTCGATCTGCCATCCTCCACTTCAGTGCCTGAGCATGCCGATAACCCTTACCACACTGCTCATGATGCTATTACTAAAAATCCTTTCACCCCATTTCTAACAGACCAACCTAACATAATAACATAACATAATAAAAACTAATACAACACACAAAATATATTACATTTACACTTTCAACGATTAGATAAATAAAAAAAACAGTTTTTAACTGATCATACCTCATCACAATAATCAACAATCCAACTTCGTTGTACATTACACACACATTAATATTATGTAAATTATAGACTATGTTTTAACAAAACTAACATCATAACACTGACATATAGGAAACTACACCAAATATATTACTAATTTTATTAATTTACAATATTGTTATACTATTATATAAATAAATTACAAACCCACTATTACCTCGGTTAAATCCCTTCATTCCATACAAAACATTCAAATCTATACATAAATAAATCCATATATTGGCATGTAACCATCTCATTGCACATTACATCTAATAACATTTCAAAGAAAACCCCGCCCATTGCCAAAATGAAGGCTATTCATAGGTCCTTTAAAACAATGTTGCTGCAAAAGCTCTGTTAATAGGTCAATTTAAACAAAGTTGGTACTTATCTCTGTTAATGGCTCCATGCAAATGATAATGTCATGGTTCTGGCAACAACCACTGGGTTCTCGTCCTAATAATGGACAGTATTTAAAGGACCTGGACTGACCCACCTGTATGCAGTCTTTAATGTCTGTTCCTCTCTACCTGCCTACCTGTGTTATTGTTGTGTTCATTGTACGTAGTTCTTAATAAAGGTTTAAAGCATGGAAGTCCGCGTCGACGTCTCTTCTTCCACCTTTAATCGGCCCTTTTACGGGGTCGATGTGACAGATAACGTTGCAAATAATGATATATTTGTATAATATACTACAAGTATATACGTTTTAATTGATTTTTTAAATGGAATTTTACATGTATTTTACTCTGTACTACACAACAACCAATGTAGTATATAATAATATTTTTTACTTACTGCTACATCCTTCAACATGTGGACATCCTCAAGCCTGCCCTGTAGTACCTTCTGAACGGGCACACAAGCATTTAAATTCCCTCATAACGACTTCTTCTCTCCATGTTCTCTTTGCACTAGAGAGAGAATATAAAAGAGGGTGCTGTGGTCCCAGTAGCCAAAAGCTGACTCTAAAACCGCTTTGTACCCCTGCTTGTATGGCATATCCAAAATTGGTCCAAAGTTGAAGCTCCCTTCGTCGGACACATGCCGTGTTGGTAAAAGTTCTGCATGATTTCTCTGACATTTACTTTATTTAAATGTTCTACCACAATGAGGGCTATGCCTGGGCTTTTGTTTTGGAACACACTCAACACCTCATGTAGTTCGGACAGAGCCATCCCTGTGTCCGCGTCGTGTTGAATCTCACGCTGCAGAACACGGAGAGACTAGAAACACTCCTAACATCACACCAATTACTGTTGACCATGAAACCCACTGCACCACATTTAAATTTCTTCGACTCAGCCATCCTATCCGCTCGGAACACTGAGAATGAGTCCAACGGCGTAACAGCACGGTCCAGCTTGGTGGGAGTCAGCCATATTTCAGTGAAACACATAATATTACAATCCCTCATATCTCGCTGGAAAATAACTCTAGCCCTTAGACCCTCCACCTTATTCTCCAGTGATTCTACGTTAGCCAGCAAGATACTAGGCAGTGGTGCTCGATGCCATTGCTGTCTCAGCCTATTCCGGGCCACAGTGTGTGTTCCAAGCCGTTTCATTTTTTTTGTGATTTGAGTGAGCGACATGTTTTTTTGTTGACCTGAGCCGCGCAAATATCTCACTCGACCACAACAGGTCGGATCTGAAAGTATCTGAAATAACATGTTCTTTGCGTCGTTCACTACTGTTCTACTAGTGTTCTACATGAACTATTAAACAAACTGTGTTTGGAACAAATTTGAAGAAAAAAAAAGCACAGTCTGAGCGGAGGTGGCCGCACCATACCGAAACACTATATTCGATATATGGTCTTATTAGTAATATCTAGTTTACACCCAGCCTGTAGTTTAATCCAGTACTTACACAAACAATGCTAAAATCAGCAATCAATATGGGGAGAAACTGCTGTTTTAGACCATAAGAGAACTTCAGTACTCACCCGCAAACAGATCAGCCGACAGGTCCCAAGTGCATGTACCCAAAGGATGCAGGAGAGAAGGCTGAGCCAGTAGACCACTGCGAACCACGACCACCGATGCCAAGCGTTCTCCTGAAAAACGTACACTCCTTGCACAACAAATTAAACTACCTCAAAATAAGACATTTACTCCGTACACAGCTCACGAACTACTGTGTCCTCGGTTTCCAGGAGATGTGGCTGACCAAATCACTGTGGACTACGCAAAGATTTGACTTTCACCACAAAATGGGCATTCCCCAAGCAACATTGGTGTATTTCAAGCATCCAATAAGAGAACGTCATGGGCGTTCCCCAAGTTATATGCGTGATCCCCAAGCTGTATGAACTCCCTTCAGCCATTCAATCATCTTTACATCTTTTTCTGTGAGCAAAAACAAAGGAACCTGGAAAGCACTCCACAAATTAAAGGACAAGCACCAGTCAGAACAACACTTTGAAACCGTCCACTGTAATACAGTTACACTGCTTGATATCCATCTACTCGGGTCACTGTTCTGCAGAGGCTCATAACAGACACCTCATTGGTACCCCCAAACCCCACCCCAAACCACGCCCCAAACCCCGCCTGCGCTGACTCCATCACCGCACATTTACACTCAATCTGCTCCCCTGATACATACTATTTACTTTATACTTATACTTTATGCAACATGACCTCTCCTTCAAAATCTCCTTCTCCAACTCCTTCAAAAATCTGCAGAGGCCACAACACTGAAGCTGACGCTTATGCAAACAAATTACAACTGCTTCCGGTAACATCTCTTTTCAAAAGTGATATCTTTGCTTGTTGACTTGTTTACTGATTTCAAATTCATGTCAACTTCATAATAAATGTTCTTCCTTTTCTGTACTAACAGTACCATTCTGCCGATCCTTCAGAGAGCAGGACTGAAATTAGTACAGAGTTACACACTCTTAGTATAGATATTTGGAACACAATCTTACGTAAAGAGCGGCAACGACAGGCACTGGAGCAGACCGTATCAATGCTAAGGAACACTTTGCACACACCTAATGCACAGATAGCTCAATAAAAAGAAAACACAAAAAGAGCCATGGCTCTTGTAGACTTCTGTCGAGATGGTAAGTCCTAAACCAAATTATTATTTTAGGTTTCTGTTTATGTTTCCATAGTATATTAAGAATGACTACAAAATGTAACATGTGTTGTTTCTTCAAATTTACAGAGCAAGTTCACAAATCCTCACAAACTGAAAAGGATGTAAATACAGAACCACCAAACCTAGATCTGTCTGATGATTCAGCACAACAATTCCCCTAATCACAATGCTGTTATATATAGTTTTTCTTAGTTATTTTGCATAGCCATATTGTACTTATCTTTTTTGTGTTTGTAAATTTAATTTCCCCCTATTAATTCAGTCTGTACTACTTAATTTTATTTCATTAAAATCTGTGACTCAAATGGCTTTTTTGTATTCCTATTATTCCTCAAAATGGTTGGAACCATTATTGCTATAATTATTCAAAAACCACTACATAAAAAACACAATTTTATTTCAAAAAGTACTCAGCAACCTCATAATACTATTGCAATACTATATACACAAACACACATACATCCTATACAAACATACATACATAAATACTAATGACTACCTATCTGCAACCAATTTGATTAACATACTACTGATCCTCTGTATCTAAACAGGGAACTTTAGCAGTACATGCAAAAATTGTTTATCCTCTGTATAAAACCCAACAACTTTAACATTACATACTCAAATGGTTTATCCTATGTTTCAGAGGAGGAACATTTAGCCTTACATGCTAAAATAGTTTTTCCTCTGTTTCAGAGCAGAGAAAATAAGCATTACATGCTAATATTTGTTATCCATTGTTAACTTCATGGACCCTAGACACATGTTCCTTTCTACAGACAAACAACATAACAACAAACAAAAATTTAATGTCTAAATGTATATTTTGTGATACTTTTTACAACTCTAAAAGCACAAACTGTAATATTCCTAATTTAAGAACATGTTTAAAATATATTCGTCTTATCTTCTGGAAAAACAGCACATGAAAACTAAAGATCCAATACAATCTATTTAGTATTGCAGATAAGTATGATGACATCAGACAAATGATTGCCAGAAGTACACATTCTAACAAGAATGTCCTGCCACTCCCTGTTTTCTTATTGAAAGACAAATGAGCCAAATTCCTGAGATATTCCCCATTTGTTTTCTAATGACTTTTGGTATTTCTGGCCCATCTGTAAGTACTTTTGATGATGTCATTACAACTGGCATAAATGGTTAATTTTCATGCTTTGTTTGGGCTCTTCACCCAAGTGCTTGTCTCTATATATAAGCACTGCCCCTAAATGTATATAAACTACAATGTATCACTATCTCAGTTGAACTACTTCTTTAATGACGGCAATCTCAATCTGTAAGTATCTGCATAAAGCAGTGGTTCTCAACCTTTTTTGAACAAACACCCCCTGACCTCATCATAACACACTAATGAAGATTATGAAAATATATAGCCTAATAATAATAATAAAAATCATAATAATACTAATCATAATGATAATAATAATGAGGACTATTATTATGGTTACCTAAGTGTGGTCTTTGAGTACCTTTATCAAAAGTATGTTTGACTCCACTGCTAGTGTACATTTACTGTAACACCCTGCTTCTTGTAGGGTTACAACCAAGAGCACCTGCATATAGTGACAAACCAATGTGTGCTTTGTCTCCCAAAAAATGTTCTTTTTAAACTCAATTTACTGCATTACCCTTAACGAAAATATAAAGTAAGCCCATATTCGTACTGTACAGTTTACACTTAACTCCTTGAGTGCTAGAATGTTAATACCAAAAGGATAACTGAACATAAAAAAATTATATATTGCAGTTAAAAAACAAACTGGATAGTGGCGCCCTTAGCATAGGACTATATTGCCTATGCCACAGGTCGGGCCTGCACCCATGCTCTGTCTGTCCAATGAAAACTCTGGAGGCAACTGAGCTTTTAAATCAGGACGTGTCACCATTTGGGACTTCAGGGTCCTGCATAAATTGCCTCGACAATAGCAAGTTTGTGCAAATCTGGATTAGTGGTAGCAACGCTTGCAAAACACACTCACTTCTCTTAAAGAAGGGGTTCTCTTGAATACATATCCAAAGCAGATGAGATTGACACTCAAGTATGTTTTCCAGTTGTGATTTCTTTTTCTTTTGCGATCCGACGTCGTCAACGTCGGGTGCCTGTGATGGACTATGTTGTACAGTGGTGTTGTTTGCCGACAAATTTTGAATGGCATCCCAGGCACGACTTAAGTGAATTTTTGCCCTTTCGGATTGAAGATCGCTGAGGAAAAACCAGTATCTCGGATTGAGAAATAAAGCAGCCACAAAGGCATCATTGTCAAAAAGCGCTATTTGTCGTGACTTAAGACATTGAACCAGTCGTTTTGCAAAATGATTGGCTTCATTGCGTCTTGTGCACCTACAGAATTGACAAACACCATAGAAGTCACCGGCGGTGAGCTGTTCCAACTGAAGGCTTTTCGTAGCAACTTTCGCTGGTTTTAAAGCGCTTACCAAGTTGGCAAATGCTTCCCATTTGTTTCCACTGAAATTTATTTCTTTAATATATTTGGTGACATTTCCTTAGAAAAATTCTTGAGCTCCAAAAGTTGCTCTAGCATATCGTGTGTTGAATGCCGAGCACTGCCAACCTGATCAATGCAATCTTCCATGCCGGGTAGTGGAAACGAGTCAGCCTTTGTTACAGCGTTCACCTTCCTGTAGTCTGTACAAAACCTGAAAGAAGAATCTGTTTTTTTTCTCAAGCAGACATGGCGAGGCCCAGCTGGAAAACGATGGACTGGCTAACCCACTGTCAAGAAGAAATTGCACACACGAGTCCAAACTTTTCAGCTTATCAGGTGCAACATGATAAAACCTTTGATGAACGGGCCTTGCATCTCCCACATCTATATCATGCTGAATCCAGCTGGTACGGGTGGGGGTGTCAGAGTACAAGGATGAAAACTCCACAATGAAACTTCTCAATTGATCCCACTGCTCACTCTCTAAATGGCCAAAAAGATTATCCAAGTCAGCCAGCTTTTCACTATTATTTAACCGAGCATGCAACACTGCATTATCAGGCCCATTCACACCATCTCTAGCAGCCATCTGAGAGGTGTCAGGCATATACGCCCCCACAACAAGCCCTACAGATTTCAGCACTGCCCCTTTCCCCTGTGGAGATGAAGAAAAATAAGGTTTAAGCAGGTTGACATGACAAAGCTGTGTTTTACGTCTTCTTTCTGGAGTAGACACAACATAATTGGTTTCTGAGACCTTCCGAATGATAATGTATAGCCCCAAGTATTTAGCCTCAAATGGCAACCCTCGAATAGGTAGCAAAGCAAGAACTTGGTCACCTGGGCTAAAAGCCCTAACCACTGCCTTGCGGTCATGTTTCTTCATTCTATTCACTCGCCATTTTCCATGACAAAAACAGCTTATGCCAAAAACCCTGCACATAGTCCGCCACACTCTCAGGTAGCTTTGCACTGTCCAAATCACTACTTAACACAGACAGGTGTATGCACATTATGGCCAAAAACAAGATCATTAGGACTAAACCCTGTGCTCTCCTGTACAACTGCTCACGCTGCCAGCAAAATCCAAGGCAAGCCCTCTTCCAATTTTCTTTTCAAATCTATACAATAAGCACGCAACAAAGACTCCAAAGCCCCTTGGCTCTGAGCGTGGTAAGCACTACTAAGATTATGTGTAATCCGTAGTTCCTTCAATGCTTCGGCAAATGTCCTAGATGTAAAATTTGAACCACGGTCACTCTGAATAAACTTAGGTATGCCAAAGATAGAAATAAAGTGAGATAACGGCTTTACAATGGCTCTGGTACTAATCGACCTTACGGCATATGCTGCAGGATACCGAGTAGCCTGGCACATCACCGTGACCACATACTCCATACCAGACTTTGGCAGTGACCCACCACAGTCAATAATTAGGTGCTCAAAAGTAGTACCAACAGAGTGAACAGGCCTCAAAGGTGTAGGTTTTACAGTCTCATTGGGCTTACCAGCAACCTGGCACACATGACATGACTTGATGCATCTCGCAACATCACATTTAATATGAGGCCAGTAAAAATGCTGCAACACATGGTTATAGGTTTTCTTTACTCCAAAATGAGCAGATGAATCCTCATGTGCCGCCTTCTTCACAACCTCCCGATACAGAACAGGCATCACTACTTGCCGCACCTGACCTGCCATGTCAAAACCTGCCTGAGGCGACCACCTATGAAGCAGCAACGCATCTTGGACAAAATACCCATGATCCAAACTCAGATTTCCCGCAGCCATTGGAAAATACTTTTCTAATGTGATGTCATTTCTCTGTGCAGTAACAATCTCATCCACAGATAATGGAGCAGGTAAGTTTGGAACAAACACTTTAGACAGTGTCCCCGACACATCCGACTGTTTCTCTACCTGCCCCCGAGCCATAGCACGAGTAACAGCGCAGGCAGTAAACACCTCAGGAAAATCCTCGAAACACCTGTCAGACTCTGTTAACGACACCACCCCTACACTGACCACAGGCGGAGGTGAGGATTGACAAGGGAAAACACAATCCCGGCAGTAGGACGGCAGTAGACACTTCATCAACAAAACCACAAGTTAATGCAACCCTATGTCCCCTACACGGGAAACGAATGCAACTCAACTCCCTGAATCAACACCACGCTACCTGTGTCAGATGCAGAGGAAAACGGGAGAACAGACTAACAAATAAGACTCTCGGAAGCCCCAGTGTCACGCAAAATTCTAACTGGCAATCTACCAGCATCACCAACCAAGGAAACAAAGCCGTCGGTTATGAATGGTGCATAATTAGCGTCAGAAACATTTTTAGGCACAACACATAAACCTTCATTTTCCTCTGGTAAAGAACACTTGACACTGGACAATAAACCAGCCTTTACATTCCCTGCATCATCATCATCATCATCATCATCGCCCCCCCCCAGCAGTATGAATAGAAGATACGCATGCCACCTCTCTGGTGCCGCTCACCCCTTCTTTAAGCTTTTTTCGGACTAACTCAGGACACTGACACTTATAATGACCTGGCTTATGGCAATAGTGGCACAAATGATTGAAATTGCTATCTTTAGCCCTGCTCTCAGATGCAGCATCAAACCTCATGGAAGGATCCATATTAAACTAAATCAAGTGCCGATTATAATCGTTACGTGGCATGTGATCTTTATGCGTTAAAAAATACCCATCTGCCAAAAAACTAGCTTCATTGGGTGTCTTCAACTTGTGTTTATTAACATAAAGGGCCAATCTTTCAGGCAGGATATAACTTTTCCACAACAATTAGATCACACAGTGAATCAAAATCATCCACAGCCTCAGCCGCAAGCAAACAAACAATTTTGACAACTCTCAACCTACCTCAACATATGGAACCAGTTCGTATGTTTTTAACACAGCATCTTTCACAGTCTGAAACTTTCTGATCAGCAGTAGACAAAGCTACAAAGGCATCTTGGGCACAGCCCTGTAAAGAAGTCTGTAACAATAAAACTTTGTCATCATTTGTCCACTGCTGATCACTAGCAACACTTTCAAACAGAGAAAAAAAAAAACATGTGGGTCCTGCTCATTGAATTTCAGAAGAAATTTAACCATTTTAGGTACACCTGATGACTGATTGGAACTACCATATTTTCCCTCGGCCATCAGATTCATCAGAGTGTGTTCTAACTGTAATTTCTCTTGTTCAATTAAGCGTTCTTTTGCCCTTTCAACAGCCTCTAACTTCTTCTGTTCCATTTCCAAGGTCATTTGATCCATTTCTAACCGCTTTTGTTCCAACTGCAACTGCAACAGTTGTTTCTGCTGTTCAAACGTAAACTCAACAGAAGAGGCAGCTCCATCTGTTTTTGTTAACTCAACAGCAAAGGCAGCTTGTTCCTGAACAAAGTCTACCAGCTGGTCCTTCCTTACAGACTTTTGTAAAGTAACCTCAATCGAATAATAATTAGCAACTTGAAACAACTGCTCTTTAGTTAAGGTGACCAACAAGCTCTCTGACGGAGCATCCAAAAACTTATCCAGTGCACTCATAATCTACAAAGCTCAGCATTAACCCATTCACAACCAATGAGTGCTAACTTACAAATGCACCAATCAGGCACACCAACTCTCACCATCTACCTCAATCTCCGAATTAAACAACAAATGCAATCCAAAACAACTAGTAAGAAAAACAAAGCAGTTAACACAGCAGGGCAAACTAATCACAAGGCATTCCCCCTAAACATTTACCCCTGACTAATCTAACCTTGCTTCTGACAGAGCCCAATAACCGGGGATCAGTGAACAAAGAAATGCTAACTCACCAATACCGTTTGGATGCCAGCCATCCTGAAAAAAGCTGATGCAGCCTTACTCCGCGGCGGTGCCCACCAGTTCAGACTCCTGTCACTGGAACCTAAACCCCAGCACAACAGTGCTCTAATCGTCGAGAGCGTTTGCCCATACAACTAGCTGCCCCACCACGAAAATCACGCAAATTACAATGGATTGGACAATTGCAACAAAATCCAAACCTGTCTTACTTCAACGTTACCCTTATCCAAAAATCTCCCCAAACAATCCAAAAACCCAGCAGACTCTACAACTTGCCTCCTCACCACCTCACGTCAAACAGACTGTGAGCCCAAAAGTACTAAAATCCCAGACGAGCCCCCACATGTCATACACCCTTCGGCTCAGAGGGTAAGGACATAAGGAGACTCTTAATTTTTATTATAAGACAAGTACAAAATGGGAATAAAAACTACAAGAAGTCCCTTGGGAGACTCTGCAGTTTGCCATCTAACTCGTCAGGCCAGAGCCTGTGAGAAAGAGAGCGTGATTGAGGCCACCTGCCACAGATGATAGTCATCAGCCTGAAACCACGCCCCTCATTAAGACAAACCAGCTTCTCCTGCAGGATGGAATACAACAAGCATTAGAAACTCAATACTCAATACAGTGCTCCCAGAGCACCATACTAAGAAGGAGGAAGCATCACACTGATGAAATCACACTGTTGTTATAGATGCATTTTGAGGATTTCTCATCTTAAGGAGTTAGAACATTTGCAATAGATCCATTTGTTAATATCCCCTCCTGTGCGCCTGTGCACAGCTAATCGATCAGATGATCAGAATATATTTTTTTAATCGATTTTTGTGGTGGAATCACCACTGTAATATATGAGGAGAGAAACAGGATGGTCGAGTCGCCTTTAAAGTGTGTGTTAGCGAGAGAATCTGTGAAACTGTAGCCAGAAAAAGACTAAAAAGGAGCAAAAAACACAGTAGACACCTAAATGGACTTCAAGATACTAAAGCTCAGTTCAGTTACAAAAAAGAGACATGTCTCAACATTTGTTGTGGTTAAATTAAAAATAATCAACCTGTCAATGCATCTACCTGCACTTTCAGCCATCCTTGGCCATAAATGGCTTGGTAAGTGTTAAAGCACTAAATTTCAAGCAACAGAATAAAAGAAAAGTCTGATTCACACAATTACACATTGCATTTTCTTGTGGAAATGCATCAATATGTTTATGAAACAACATTAAGCAATGAGACATGTTTTTGGAAAAAAAAAAAACCTGTGTGGTAATATCTCCAAGTCTGTTTGTGTGTCATCTGTGTGTTTTGCTCAGCGTATGTGTTTATCCACTTTATTTCCTTTCTGGCCTCCTTAGCTGTGAAGTTTAGCTGGGTCTGGCAATTTTAATACTAGCGCTGTTTGGATTCTTACAAACATTTCTCTTGTGGTGCATGAGAAGTGGATTCTTTCAAGAGATCAGTGAGCAGTGCTACAAAAGAGCTGAAACCCTGATCAAACAAACAATAGAAATTGGCTCCTTTACCGATTGGGATTGGGACACAGACACTGCTTTCACCTTTCTCTCATCCATACATGGGTCATTCCCTGGAATTGGTACATTTTCATCCCAGAGAAATAATCTGTCATAATATCACCATAATACATGCATAATTTGAAATTAGTGCTACCAATAATTCAGTAAATTAAATATTATTGTCCATGGTTAAAATCTGTTATTTTCACACTCCTACTTGGCAGCCATTTTGGATTTGGCACAACATTTAATGAACCTATCAGTTCTGTCATACAAAGTTATTTTTGTTTGTGGCCTCATTTGAAAGCTAAGACTCTGAACTTTATATGCCAGAGAAAGAAAATGTGTAAAGTTATTGCAAACAGAAATACAGTATGGAAACTGGAGTTTATGTTTTTGTGTAAAAATGAAAAAATGTGGAAATCAGCCATTCCTATTTTCCCTGTACAAAAACTCACTATTCCGACACTGGACATCCATAGCCACAGTTCTTTTGCACTTATTTCAGCTCAAAAGAATAAAAAAGAATAAAAAATGATTTTATTGTTTTAGTTCAAGTATTGCCATCCGGGCTGTCATCTTGAATCCAGAAGTCCATATTTTCATAGTAGAATTATAAATAAATTAACTGCTAAACACAAATTTTCTTTATTTCTGCCAGTAATACATATCTTTTTTAAAACTTAGTGCCAGTCTGTTTGAACTGGAAGATAAAAATCACCCAGTAAATAGAGTTGGTTCACCTGTAAGCTCAATTCATGCAGAAAAAAACTTGCTCAAAACTCGCACAAACATCTCTAAACCAACTCGAATGTAATCTTCTAACCACCAGCCAGCAATAAACACTTGCAGCAAAGTGTAAATTAATTTTCTTACTTTTCAAAGAATTCAGCGCGTCTGCTCGGAGCGCTTCTTTCAAGTTTTCTCCTGGGAATTCCACTCTGCTGGCCACATGTCCCCATTGAATTTATGCAAAATTCCTACAGCAATTCTAATGTGGTGATTTTATGGCAATTCTGCCAATAATAAGCACTCTTTTCAGGAAACAGTGGCCCAGCTTCACTATGCGACTCTAGATCCATGGTACAGATTAAATTAATTGCTTGTTTTTCCAAGTTCCACCCCCTCCCCACATAAAGAGCTATTCTATTTACTCGTTGGCTATTGTCACTAGGCTGGATAAGACCATTCTGCTCATTCTGGCTAAATAAACAACTAATCAAAGTGGTTTCGCCCTGGGAAGCCAGGGTGGCTAGGTCGTTCATTTCCTCACGGCCGTAGCATACGCAGTTTAGGGTGTGTTTTTTAAAACCTGGAGCATCTGGTCTCTTGATTGGTGCATTAAAAATTGGCATGAGGATGCTTCAACCATATAAAAAATACAAATATTTTCCTTGAGCCCGCCCTTATCCACCCTAGTGGTGAGTGAAAAAAGGGTCTGTCAACAGGTTAAAATTGCATTTATTGATAAAGCAGGGATTTTGGCCTGTCCCTCACCATGAAAGTTATATTTCAGCAGGTCTTCTTAATAGTAATTTTTGTAAAATTATATTGTATATTGTTCTAAAAGTAATCTCATTGTTAAGCAATGCTCTTAGCTCTATAAAAATTAGCTCATCTCTATAAAAATTATTTTTATCAGTGTCCCCTGATTTCAAGTCAACCCTGTTACTGACACTGTAAAAATGACACATTCCAGCAGTGAAATAATATACAGGAAGCTACATAATTAACAGGAAGAGGATTTCCAACATTTAAAACACAAGTAAGTTTCCCTCTTCTACAGTGTTGGGCAAGTACCTTTAAAAAAGTAATTAGTTATTGTTACTAGTTACTTCTCACAAATAGTAACTGCGTTAGTAACTGAATTACATCACTATAAAAGTAACTAATTACCAGGCAAAGTAATTATTGCATCACTTTAAAAAATATCAAATTTAATATAAAATAAATAAAAAACATTGCGGGGTGGGGGGTTGCTAGTGTGTGTCAGCGCATGTGTGTCAGCGCGCGTGTAGCACTTTAAGTAGTCTGTGTAGAACACATGTAGTGTTAGTTTCGTTCTTCGAGCCAGCGCATGTCGAGATTATAAAAATTATATTTAAGTACTTGGCTGTTCAGATCAGGGGGGCCATAAAGGAGCCTGACCCCCGTGTAAAAACGCCTACTCTGACTGATTGGCAAACCATGGAAATTT
>JBBMFX010562295.1:0-15692 GCA_037832545.1 Rhabdalestes septentrionalis
CACACACACACACACACACACGCACACACACACACACACACACACACACACACACACACACGCACACACACACACACCTGTACACACATTTCCTTGCTTGATTGAGTAATTCAATGAAACCATGTTTCACCTCTTTTACAGATAATGGCACCAACATATACAAGAAGCCTCCCATTTATAAGCAAGGTAAATGCCAAATAAAAAACCCTTATCCTGAAGGGGCAGGATAATTAATAATACATTAATGCACTTTATGACTGATCATTCTGTGTTAACCACAAAGTTTACAACAAGTATCTACTCTGAATTATTCTGTATAGGCTGGTAATTACTCAGTATTTCGCATGAATTATTCAGTAACGCTTCTGAATTATTCAGCATCTTTTAGTAACTATGCAATAACTATGAATTATTCAGTATGTATTTGTAGTTATTAATTAATTACTACAAATTATTCAGTAGAAATGACTTACAATCTACTATTAATTATTCGGTATCCACTCTGAATTATTCATTACTTTTTATGAATTATTTAGTACCTGTTAGTAATTCCTTGATAGTTACTCTGAATTATTTAGTAACTACTATGAATCATTCAGTATTCACTATTAATAATTCAGGATCTACCATGCTATTAAGTATTCAGTATCTGTTAATACTAATTGAGCATCTACTGTAACATTTTCAGTATCTTATTTGTTTGAGATCTCCCACTAAATAATTCTCAAAATAAGCACATGGAGAATATGAATCTGTGTGTGTGTGTGTGTGTGTTGTGTGGTTTGTGTGTGTGTGTGCGTGTGTGTGTGTGGGTGTGTAGATCTATCAGCTCACATTCCCCAAAATAAGCACATGGAGGATCTGATTATTGAGTCATCTCGGTTCCCTGGAGCTCAGCCGCCCGACCCCAACCTCCCCTCCAAAATCGAGACAGAGTACTGGCCCTGCCCTCCGTCACTCGCTGTCATGGGTACATTCCTTTTTTCACACTGATCACTCTTATAGCTCTCTCTCATTATTAATCACACGGTCCTTCGACTCTCCAACTACACTGTAGTAGTGAAGACTGAATGACACACTGAAAATGGACAAAAGTGCATTGGTTAGACCATCTAACACACACCCACTGGTTACACCATCTGACACACCCACTGGTTACATCACACCCACTGGTTACACCATCTGACACACCCACTGGTTACATCACACCCACTGGTTGCACTATCTGACACACCCACTGGTTACACCATCTGACACACTCACTGGTCACACCATCTGACACACCCACTGGTTACACCATCTGACTCACATCCACTGGTCACATCATACACACTGGTTACACCACCTAACACACACCAGCTGGTTAGACCATCTCACACACACCCACTGGTTAGACCATCCGACACACACCCACTGGTAAGACCACCTGAAAATCACCCACTGGTTAGTCCACTTGACACACACGCGCTGATTAGACCACATCACACAAAGTCACTGGTTAGACCTTCGCTCACATTTACAGTCAGTGATGGATCTAGAACCTCCAGAGAGTTTAGAATTTTGTTCTCCCTAAATGAAACTGGTCCCACCCTCTGTAAATCAGAAGGTGAGAAGTCCCTCTTGCTTGTTTTTTTAGAGACAGAGTGGAAGAAGAAGGCCGACTCTCAGAAAGCTGAAGGAGAGGATGGTGAGGATGAGGATGAGTATGATGAAGGGGATCTGTCAGATGACATGTGGAGACTCAGACAAATGCAGAAGCAGGAACTCAACAAGGTACACAAGAATGATTATTGTTGCTTTTACATGGTCGACTTCACAGTTGTATGTTTGTGTCTCCTTTGTTGTTGTTTTTTTGCATAGAAAGTAAAAAAGGCCCCTTTCCATGTTGTCATGTAATGTCTTCCGATCAGAAAGCAATGATGTAGTCAGTTCTGCTGTGGCTATTCAGGTTTGGCTTGTGTTCGGGTCACTTAATTTGTAATTAAATTTTTTTTTTTTGCAGTATGGCATCTTTCCTTGTGTCAGTGGAAAAGTGCCATTTGTGTTTAGTTTTAAGGTGGAAATAATAAACTCAGATCTCTTAATTAATACAAAACAAAAAACTGTCACTTTCAGCTGTGTAATGTCCATTGTGTTGTCAAGGCCAGCATTTTAGTGTAATTGCAGAAGTCGCTCATTTTCCAGAGAGCTTGTCTGCTCTAAAGTCTCTAGACTCTCACTGACCTTCAGCTGAAGGTCACAGTGTGGGTCCAGTTATCCACAATCCTGTGGGACTTCTTGCATATCCTGCTAAAGCTGAAACTCAAGACGATCAATTCAGTCTTTTAGCCACAGATTCAAGTTCTCTCTACATCTCTCTTTCTTTCTCTCTCTCTCTGTATCTCTCTTTTTCTCCTCCCCTCTCTCCCTCCCTCTCTTCTTCTCTCCATCTTACTCTCTCTTTTTGTATCTCTTTTTAACCCCCTCTCTCTCTCCTGCTCTTCTTCTCTCTTTCTCTCTCTCTCTCTGTATCTCTCTCCCCCCCTCTTTTTCTCTCTCCCTCTCTCTTTTTTCTCCATCTCCCTCTCTCCTCTCTCTACCCTCTCTCGCCTCCCTCCCTCCTTTTTTCCTTTTTCTATCTTTCTCTCCATTTCTTTCTCTCTCTCTCTCTCTCTCTCTCTCTCTCTCTCTCTCTCTCTCTCTCAGATTCAGTCTACTCTGGGGAGGCTGATACTGAAGGAGGAGATGGAGAAATCAGTTCCAGTTCGCAGGAAAACGCGCTCTCTACCAGATCGGACATATGGACACCTCGGTCAGTGTGTGTGTTTGTGTGAATGAGTTCTCACTTTCTGGATGCTGACTGAAAACAAATGTGTCAGTGAGAAATGTTCACTTTCAGTCGTCACCAGAACAGCAGTTTCGGGGTGGACAGTTCCATTACCCTCATCTGCTACACTGACTGACCAACAGGGACCCCTACTGGCGACATATAGCATTTTTTGACGAACACTTGTAGAGAAAAATATTATATTCCAAGAAGTATTGTGGCAATATATTTGATCCATAGTGTTGAGGTCAGAGCTCTGTGCGGGTCAGTCAAGTTCTTCCTCACCAGACCTTGCTTTATACACTGTGGCACAGTCCTGCTGGAGTAGAAAAGGGACCTCAAGTTGGGAACATGAAATTGTCCAAAATGGCTTTGTATGCTGCAGCATAAGGAGAGCCTTTCACTGGAATTAAGGGACCCAGCCCATTTCCTGAAAGCAACCTCTCATCATAATCCCCCCTACACCAAACTTTGCACTTGGCACAGAGCAGTCAGACAAGTACCGTTCTCCTGGCAACCGCCAAACCCAGATTGCCAGACAGAGAAGTGTGATTTGTCACTGCAGAGAACACATTGATATACTGTACACCAAATCCCTAGCTAGTGTTACATTTCTTTGCATTTTATTCTTTTGGTTTTTCGATTTAGTTTATTTAATAATTATAAGAAACAATAAAGCATTTTATTTATAAACACCTTTCACAACTATATTAACAAATATACATACAAAATATATTCAAGGGGATATTTACATATGTATGGATGATAGTGGTATGAGGTGTGAGTAGGTCATGTGGTGTAAGCTAATCTGAACAGATGGAAAAGGGCACCATGGTGGACATACGGGTGTGAGGTATGGAGAGGAGAGAAACAAAGGTTTGTAAATATTAAGGAGATCAGTGAGATGGTGAGGAGCTAGGTTATGCTGAGGAACGAAGGCGGTTAATGTAACAGAGGTGGAAGGAGGCAGAGCGTGTGATGTTGTTTATGTGGCCAGTGAAAGAGAGGTTGCTGTGATGCCCAGACTCGTGACCTGAGAAGAGTGGAGGACAGTGGTGCTATCAACAGATAAAAGCTACCAGATTTTGAAAGTGTGGATTTGGAACCAACAAGAAGAATTCAGTAATACTAAAGAGAAAATAAATCATTTACTGCTCATCTAAACAGTCTTTAAATATTATTTAATGGGTGTCAAAGACTCTAAGTCTCTTGAACGTAAATATGTATATATACCCCTGTATCTATTTGAGGGTCTTCAACTCTCTTAAATACAGAACTCACACATTTACTTGAGAGCTGTTGCTTTGTATTTAAGCAGATAATACAGTAGTACATCTTCAGGTGAAAAGATCATCACATGATGTGTTTATACAGAGATACTTTTTTGTTTTGTTCACACAGGGCCCAAATCTCCTTCATTCCCAAACTACAGCCGCAGTGGTCTGACCAGGGTGAGCAGACGCCAGAGGCGCCTTTAAGAATTTAAATGTCAAAGCAAATGAACATTTTAGATCAATGAATGCATTTATGTTCCATTTCTGTTTTCTGCTTTAGCTCCAGTCGGCAGAGTTTTCCTCCTCACACAGTGAAAAAGACAGTCAGAGTAAGCTATCGTGTTCTATCCTATGCAGTATCTCTCCTATTAATATTGATTTACACTTATTTCTACGTGTGTTTGTACTCATTTTCTTACATACATTTCTTTTTGTGCTACAGGTTTGCAGGTGAGAGTGTTTTGACATTACTAGCAGCCTGCTACGTACATTCCTGCCAGAAATCTGTATGTATTTTTCAAAACTTGTATCTCCATTCTAATGGGAGATATTAAAAAGATTAATAACATTTATAGAAAACTGTACTGGTGGGGTTTTGTGGGCGGAGTTACATTTTTTGGATGAAGACACTGTGTGTGACAGGTGTGTGTGCGTCTGTGTGTGTGTGTGTGTGTGTGTGCGTCTGTGTGTGTGTGTGTGTGTGGTTTAGAACGGGGACGCTCAGGACCACAGGATGGACAGAGGAAACTCGCTGCCCACCATGCTGGACCATAAGGTGAGATATATAGGACCACTGACAACAATGTACATTATTGTGCAAAAATCTTGATCCGCCCCTTGTTGCGTCAAATTTTGCAAATTTATTGTATTTGTAACATGGAACAGTTTTACAAGCTTCCCAAAAGACTTTCAAAATCTCTCATTTTCAGTCCAGTCTCTGAACCTGACCATTTTCAGAGCAATGTTTTTGTTTGTAAAGCCACACAGTGACCTACATATGAATCATTTTAGCAGAGCGAAGGCCAGAACCAGTGAAGAAACAGGAGCAGATGATTTCAGATCAGATCAAGAGGTGATCAGTATACTGCTGGTGCTAAATGCTGAGTGGTTGGAAAATATTCCCCTTCATTTATTCTACAATAAATGCCAAAGCTAAGACAGTTTGACAGGTAGAAAATAGTATTATTACACCAATAAGGTGATTCTAAGTAAAGAAATGAGTGGGGTCAAGATTTTGGCATGGTACTGTACATTTTTTAATGATCAGTACTCGGCCCCTGGTCCACTGGTCCAAAATCAGAATAGATTTGCCATGCACAAGATATTAAAAAACGTCTTAGTATTGGAATTTAGCCAAAATGTAATACAGGCTTGTATACTGTTTTATTAGAACTGTCTCTTCCACCCAGTTGAGACCTTACTAATGACTGTACTCTGTGTGCGTTTGTGTGTGTGTGTTCTTTGGCAGATTTTTCCCTATGAGATGCTTCTAGTGACTCATCGATGCAGAAATAAACTCCCTCCAGGAGTGGACAGGATGAGGCTGGAGGTAAAAACATCTTCTCTTTCTGTGTATTTCCAAATCCAGCCCCCAAAATATCACACACATCTTTTATATCAGATGAATTTTTTATCAGTTGTAACTCATGTACAAACACCCAAATGTCATGTATTGTTAATTAAGTAAATCTTTCTGCAGTTTCAGTACACAGTAGGGCACAGTATTTATCCGTATCGTATTGATCTGTATAGTATTGATCTCTGAAATACTGAAGTCACAGAAATCTACAATATGCAGAGCCTCTTATCAATCAGGTGCTTCTCGCAGGGTGAACAGCTCCAGGTGATCTGCTGTGTGTTCTGATAAATTGAAGTCTACATGTAATCCAACAAAAGTCTCATTATTTGAGTGAATCTTCAACCAATAATTCTAACATTTTACAACCTCTGTATATACCTTTGAATTAAATGGATGATATTTGTAAATGAACACTTTTCTGAATAATTGGACACATGTAAATATGTAAGTGACATCAAAAACAAGCTCACTTTCCTTATAAGGACTGTATGGATTTACAGACTGTTTAAATCGAGAAACATGATTACTTGGGTCCTTAAATATGCAATCACATAAGTAGCCATAAAATCGCAGCACTGATACTTATCATGCACAATTTCTTATTACTGGTTTAACCTGCTGGAAAAACAGAGTAAAGTGAAATCCCAAAAATGTTACCACGTTATTTTTCCCCGAATAAATGATAAAATAAACAGAAATGATGTATTATAATGTGCAGAAGAGTTTCTCTGTAGAGTGTGTGTACTCATTTATTTATTTGCACATAAGATATCAACATAACACTCATAGTTCTGCACACAAATGTATGTTTGAGGGAAGGATCTAAACCATTTAAAGTAGCCATTGTCATTAGCAGTTTTCTCTGCAGACCAATCAGATGAAAGGAAAGGTGGTGCATCTGTGAGGATTGGGTTTTTGGCCAAATATAGCCAATGAGACATAAATATGTTGTAATAAATATGTTGTCATCTAAACAATTGGAATTCATATCAAAGCCATAGAATGCCAACAGTGGATGCTTTACTGAAGATACCACTCTGAAACTGCATTTTTAATAGATATAGGGAATGCTGGACTGTATTGACCAGCTAACTTCTAACTTCTATAAACACAGCTGAATGGCAGTTACTTAAAATAATCCCCGCAAATATGCTGAAGACCCTAAAGTAGAAGTCCGCACATTTTTAGAATCCCCCATTATTCAGTAGCCATCAAGATTGTGTTTCTTTACAGTAGAGGTAAATGGAACCAGACATCTTCAACACAAATACAGCATATTTATTCACTGTCGAATCCCATTAAAACTCGTCTCTTAGTGTTAATCAGCGCTGGACAGGATTACCTTCATTCCTCAATTGTTTCATCATCCAGAGGTTCGTAGCTAAAATATTTGTATTTATTTATTGTTCTTTTTAAAAAGTGTTGGAAAGTTCCTTTGCATCATGCTTTAGAAGAAACATGTTTGTTTCAAAAATTGAAAGATATAGGGATGGAATAACTTTGAGGGAGCTTTCAGAGGCAGACATCTGGTTCCATTCACCTCAGCTGTAAATAATTAAGAGCTGAATTCCTCTTTAAATTATCTGGTTTCAGTCACACCAAACTCAATGTGAACCTCTCCGTATCCATCTTACACATTTAATGATACATTTTTCTTTTTCAATCTTTGGAGTTCTTCATATACAAACACGATGCGCCAGCAGGGGGCAGCACTGACGCATATTGTTCTCTTCTCAGAGGCACCTGTCGACAGACGAATTCCAGAATCTTTTCGGAATGACGATGGAGGAGTTCGATCGGCTTTCGCTGTGGAAGAGAAACGACCTGAAGAGAAAGGTCTCGCTCTTCTAGCACTGAGAATAAAAATATTTATGAAAAAAAAAAGTTCACGTAACTGCACTTCTGCTTGGGAAGACAACAACAAAACAGCAACAACAACAAAACAACTATATTATGATAAAGCACCACCAATGAGGAGAAACTTCACTGAATGAATGAAGGATATAATGTTTGGTGCATTTTGGGGCCCAGATATTTCTCAGAACTCATAAAATCTCAGTTTTGAAGGACAAATATCCAGATGTTCTTGATGTCATGTCACTAGTTGCAGCTATTATAAGAAGTGTTTACCAGATTCAGCAAGAAAAACTAGACTCAGAAAACGAGTGGCTAAGCTTTCTGAACACCCAGAGGAACGATAAGCTCAAAACAGGACCCTTCTTAGTCCAGCCTGTTTCTCCTAGACATAAATAAACTCAGTTTACTATCAATATGAGCTTTTGATCATTTTCTCACAGTTTTACTTTACTTTTAATTCAGCTTCTGAGAAATCTAATCTCAGTCTGATCCCTGTTTAAAATTCTAAAATGCTCTTTCTTTTCTCTCACTGATCTGATATTTTGTCTCAGATCATCATCAGATATCCTGATAAACCAGAATATCCAAAAGAAGACTGAAATTTGTCTTAAGGTGCTTTTCCACAGGCATACAGGAACTGTGCTGTATCTAAACTGGTACAGAACTATCGGAGCTGATTTTGTTATTGTGGCCTTTTATTATTAATGTTTGAATTTTTTTCTTAGCATTCTTTAGCTGTGCAGTGAAAGACAAGCCCAACTAACTTGTTAATGATGTCCTGGTGCACCTTCTCATGCAAAGTTACATTTGTTAGTGGCATAGAAAACTCTCACTCACACTTCACCCTCAGTCCAAACAGATAATAGAGCTTGTACTTTGTTGACTTCCCAGTAGTTTGTTTGTATATCCACTGTTGATTTTTGTGCGGATAGTAAAAATATAGTGGTTTCCTTCCAAGATGTGATGACATTTCGACCAATCACAGAGCAGTGATGTGGTCAGCTTGGCTGTGGCCCGCTTTTGGCCCTGCCGTCGAGCAGGCTGGGTAAGGCTCAGGTATGAGTTGCTTTTCTAAATTGGTATGGCATGGTTTATTGTACCAGTGGAAAAGCACCATTAAAAAACTTTTCTTTTGGTCCTTATTTCTCCCAAGGGGTGTTTAGGAGAAACACGTCAGACTTCCATAATCTCCCATTTAGATTTGTTTCTGATGGGACAAAGAAATCTTCCTCTTGGTCGTGTCCAGTGTCTGCGAAGGCCAGTGGGAATCAGGTTCTAGACTCAAACCACCACCAAACACTGCCACACCTTTAAGCCAAGATGAGTTAATGACTTTATTTCTAACTAATCTGACCACTAAAATGCATTTTGCCAGATGAAAAGGCACTTAGCTTTGCTGAAGCTCATTGTCATTTTTTTAAATGCCATTTTGGGTACTTTCACCTCAGTAAAGTGATAGTTTGGTGACAGATTTACACCATTTCCCTCCTTTGCATGGAATGGAGTCAACACCTTAGACGTGTTTGCTTCTTTAGCTTTAGTGCTGGAGCTAATGAAGCTAACAAGTAATGCAAGTATATGCACACCAGTTAGATTCAGCTCTGAAAAAGCAAACGTGTCTTAACTGATCTGTGAGATTTTTTAAATGCAAATTTACGGTAATCTTCCATTGCAATGAATTTAGCTGTCACTCAAGTCTAACTGGTGTAAAATTGGTATGAATTCTTATTAAGTGGACGAGAACAAGCTGTAATTTTTACTTTATGCAAATGAGAATAATACTTGAATAGTGTTCAATCAGGAAACATTAATTATGTGACATTTTCTAGAGAGACAGGAAACAAAATCCTGAACAAGTTGATGGAGGCTAAAGGCTACGTGTAGCATTTTAAAAAACACTTTGTAATTAAAAGATATTTAGACAACCTTAAGTTTTCTATTTGGACTTGACATACCATATCAAACAAACATTAGATGCTTGCTGTCTGTTTTGCCACCGGCCTGAACCTGCTACTTTGAGACTGTGGCTCTGCTGTCAGGTGGAATAACTGAATACAAGAACAGTTCACAACAAGTTTAAAAAACAAGACCATAGATGCAGCATTCGGTAAAAACGTTGCACTTCCTGCTGATGGGTTACACTTTTTTGAGCTAGCTGTCCAGCTAAATCCTAATGTTATCCCATGTGCTTGCTAGCAAAGTATTTGCTACCTGCTGGGACATTTTAGTTTACATCCCAGAAAAATCTGGATAACGGGAGGTGATTCAATTTGTGTAGAGTGAACACCATGCAATGTATATGCCAGTCTATCACTTTTAACTGGTGTCTGAAATTCACAGCTGTTTCTTTGCAGTGGAAGATTAGCTTTGCTTTAATGTTGCACATCAGTAAATTTTATGCTAAAAATCAATGGTGTGAATCCTATAAGGCTACTGTTTCTATAGCAACAGACTGAGTTTGCTGTTTCATAGAGGGCAATGTAAGAGAGAATTTGACCAAATATCATACTGCCTTCACAAGTTTGGGGACACTACTTATGTGACTATACTTGTAATTAGGTTTTAGGTAATGACAGATATGTTTCTTCTCCAGACTGTTGTTTAAATTACAAGTTTATTCTTTAAACAGTTGAAAGTTTTGAGTAACATCACAACGATGGGAGAAAATAAATATTTTTATTCAGAAAGTAGCACAGTCTTCTAAATCAGTGCTTCCCAAATATCCCACAGGTCCCCACAACCAAAATTTGTAACAGCTGCATAAATTAATCCAACTGACTTATTGTGTAAACCAACACTTAGCAAGAGTTCTACTAGAAAACTTTGTAGTTTTACTGAGCATTGCCACTTCAGTCCTTTGGGTTGATTGCACAATTGAGGGCACTCCTGAGCAGCCCATCATTCATTGCGAGCCAACACATTTTTCTAATGTTTTTCTCTTGTCATTATTATAAATATAGGTGAATTTTGAAATATATAATTTTTTAAAAATATACTTACACAGTCCCAACCCTTGACACATACCCCTTTTGCGCACATATACAACATTTCAATATGATGATCAGGGAGTATTAAGTATAGATCATTTAAGTTTCTGAATTTTTGGATAAGTCACATTGAAAAGGGAGAGAGAAGAATTAATGGGGAGAGAGAGGAATGTTCAAGCAAGGTACCATTGCCTCACTGTGCTGGCAGAAATGCAGTGTTGAGGAAGTAAAACTGGCCTCTAATATCTGACCAGAAACAGCCCCTTAAGACACTAAAGCTCAGGTCAGTTATTAAATGAAAGATGTGTCACTGTTGTGGTTTATTATGAGTAATCATCCCCTGAAAATGCTGTTCATTAGCCAGCAAAGTGCCAGCCAGCTCAGCTAGCTGATTTTAGTCGTTTCTGGAAAATGAGCTTATGCTAACATTGGGGCGCAACAGTACTTCACGTTCTAGTTGTAAATATAAACAATTTCATCATATTTACCCTAGCAATATCCCACATTGGTGGACAGCACAGCAGATAAAAGCGAGGATAGAGATGAGGAGGAGGTTTAACAGCTATGACGTAGTGGCGCTACAAATGCATAAACACACAGCTAATGAGTCAGTGCTAACTTGTTACAAAAGTGAACAGATAAGGAAACAAATGCACAGTTTATGAGGTGGTGTGTCTGAACTACAGGAACGGATACAGTAGGTTCAGTAACAGATTAGGGCACATGGTGGAATTACATCTAATGCGCTTTAATGAAGTCTTGGTGAAAAAAGTTAGCAATTTACAGTACTCTGTATATGTGTAATGTATCTAGCCACTTTAAAACATTACATTGTTACAAAAGAGCAAAAAATATGGAGAGCTGTGTGTCCCCAAACTTTTGATGAGCAGGTTAGACCAGCATGAGAAATGTATTGATCCCCCTGTATCCCTTATGTGATTGATAATCAATTGTGATCAATATCTTCTCTTCTTTTACGCTGAATGTATTGATCTTTTTTCCCTCCCCATCCTCCTTTTTGCTGCTACTGCATTTGAAAGCACTTTTCCCGTTTGGTTATTTCCTCTTTTTTTCTTTGGATCGAACGGACAGTTTTTTGTTTTGAAGGAAAAATGGTAAATTGATGAGTGATGATGGTGATTGTGAT
This sequence comes from Rhabdalestes septentrionalis, assembly GCA_037832545.1. Taxonomy (NCBI): domain Eukaryota; kingdom Metazoa; phylum Chordata; class Actinopteri; order Characiformes; family Alestidae; genus Rhabdalestes; species Rhabdalestes septentrionalis. The sequence continues at coordinate 11,651 of JBBMFX010562295.1, forward strand.
GATGAGGATGATGATGGGATTTTTTTGAGAGTCATGCATTCTGAACTGCCCGGCTAATGGTTTGAGTTCTTCCCCGGCCTTGACCTTTGACCCCTGTAGATACTTGTAGTTCACACACTGCCCGCCTTCAGTCCAGATACACACATCGAGTCTGAAAAGTTTGATGCTGGATGAAGGATTTTTAAAAGATATATCTTATTGATTGAATCTGCTTGTGTTGATTCAGTGACCAAATGATGTGCAGCTGTTCTCTCTCTCTGTCTCTCTCTCTATTTGTCTTACTTGCTCTCTCTTTCCCTTATTCTGTCGGCCTACATGATTAATAACAGGAAAAAACTAAAATGATTTGCATAAATAAATGTAAAGTAAATCTCCCACACAGAATCTACTGCTATGATTCGATTTGGTTCAGATTTTTTTGGAAATTAGTCATTTGTGCCATGATTACGATTCAGTAATTGGCTCCGTGGATCATAGACACTCAGAAACCAAAAAAGGGTTATTTTCCCCACTAGAACCATTTTGGGTTTTTTGAAGAACCTTTCATGGAAAATGTGAAGAACCTTTTTAAAGTTTAGAGTACTTAAATGCTGATAAAGAACCTTTATAACGAGGTGAAAGTTCTTTATTCCTTTAAAAGATTTTTCACACCTGTACGTCTCATTTACAAAATGATCCTTATATGGCATTGCTCAGTTTTACATTCGATTTGACTCAAAGTAAATTTGACAGAATATGAGCAGTATTACAATTGACCATATGTTGTGTATTATAATCGACATTCCAAAACCGAAACTCCACCTTTTGTTAGCGATTTCTGGGCTACAATCGGAGGGTTTGGTGAATTAACTGCCCCCCAGTTGGCTGCAGACTGATGTAACAATCCAGCCAATCAGCTTGAAGTAGCAGGATTAAAGTCAGGACCAATCAGAGCCTCTCTGTTAATATGAATATTCAGCCATCAAATCATGCTCAGTAATTCAGTAATCACTGCAAACATATTATATGATAGTTCTGAAGTCAATCCCATTTAAAGGGTATTTCTTATGAACACTATTTGCACTTATATTCTATGCTACGAATGCTAACGGATACCTTGCATGCTAATATCGCTAACAGTGACTGGAGAATTCTAGTTGCCAGTTAGTGTGTGCTCACTGTTAGCGACCTTAACATTAGCAGTGCAGTGTCCCTTTAATAATAACAGTACTGTGCACAAGTCTTGAGACCCCCTCATTTCTTTATTTTTTGTGGAAAATGAGACTGTAGGTCAGTACAGTGATTTGCTGCATCATGTGCAAACACAAAAAGTTAATTCTAAACAGCCTCATAGTCAGCATCTTTCTGATCACTGTTCACAGCCTGAACTCTCTTATGCAAGATTTCCAGTAGTTTCCTTTAGTGTCTTCAGGAGTGGTTCTCCAGGATTCTTGAAGGACATTCCAAAGCTCTTCTTTGGACATCTGCTGCCTTTTGTTCTGTTCTCTGTCCAGATGATCCCATACTGATTCAAAAACGTTGAGATCCAGTATTTAACAAACGCTGATTCATGACTAATAGTGTTCCGTCGTATAATTTTCTATCAAGTTGCATTGACTGCACTGATTATTTTTTGCAATTGACAGTCAGATGCTTTCCAGGTGGTAAGGCTCAAGATTTTTGTACAGTACTGTAGTTCTTCAGTCTGACCTCTGTCTGCTTGAGAGGACAGGATATGCGCCAATGTTAAACCAATCCAGGACACACTTGTGATAGAAGTCAGTGGGTGTGGAGCATCTTCCCATTGACTTCTATTATGAATGTGTTAGGCGGGTTTTCTACGCTACTCAGGTTTCTGGTATAACATGTGGAAATGATGGTCTTTGCAAACTGACGCTACACTAAAGACACAGCAGATGGAGACCTGGTTGAATAACGACAAATCCATAGACAGATGATGCACAAAATGATGCAAAACACAAAAATACACAATTGGTCTCCTTTAATGAGCCTGCACCGTGACCACAAAACTTTCTCTTTTTTCATTCTTTCTTACTTTCTATCTTTCTTTCATTTTTTAATGTGAAGGTGTGCTGAATGAAAAAGAAAACAAATAAACAAAAACTGAGTTCTGGTGTGTTTCGTACAGATTCAGGTGTGTTTCTCTTTAGTTCTTTCATTATGGTTCTGATTTTACTCTAATTTACACTTATGGATTACTCAACAATCTGGTGAACAGTTAGTACTTGAATTTTTCTGTTGAATAAAGTTTTTTGGGCTTTATTGCAGCCTCCCGACTCTCATTCTGTGTGTAAGTGGTGATCGCTTCTGATTTCAGGTAAAAGTTCTGAAGAAACTAAACTGTTCACAGTGGAGGTGTATCTCCCTCCCGGACAGTTATTCCATGAACCATGAAATGATTATGGTTGTATTGCCTGACCCTGGAGATGTTTTTCTACCAGAGTTTTGATCAATTTTTGGTCCTAAACCTAAAGCCATTCTTGGTGGAGTGATACATGCAGGGTGCCATAAGCCAAAATAGAGTCAGAATCCATAACTGCAGAGGAATGTGATTCCAAATCATTCCAGCTTTGTGGACCTCAAACTGGTCTTGTCTGAAACAGCAGTTCATACTTACACGACAAGTCATACTAGTCATAAACCACGTCCACAAGTCTGATGCACCTTAGTGAGCTGAGAGCAATACAGTACTTAAAGGAATCTAATTTAGGACAGATAGAGTCTAACCTTATATTCTATACTTTTAGTATCAACATTCACGTAAACAGTCAAGCAGAGCTTCACTGGGGATCGATAGTGAATAAAGCGTCTGTTTTTGTGTAGGAGACGTCCAGTTCCTTTCATCTCCACTTTCTTATTAAACTCACGCTGGATGACTGAAACCACTGAATAATTGAAATTTAGGAAACCAATTAAATTTTGCAAATGTGATGGATTTGATACAAGTCGTTCGCTGTAGGTTATGTATGAGAAGCGATACCGTTTTCTGCCACCAGGTGGAGCGTCAGGGCCAAACCCAGCCTGCCCAGTAAAGGAATGAAAAAAAGACAGAAAGAAAAACGGAGAGGAAAGAGAGAAAGTTGTGGTAGGGAGAAGAGCAGTGGTGAGGCAGTACGCGGAGGCTTTTAGGCTTCAGAAACCAACACAGACATGAGCTGAGGCTGAAGACCAGGGACTTTAACGGGAAGTCTAACCTTCTGACCAGCCATGGACAAACAGAAAGGTGAGTGAGGTCCAGCTTCTCTCACGGTTTCACTTCAGCCTGGATATCGCACGGACTGAGAACGAAAACTTATGAATAAAACCACTGGAGTCTTCTCTCTGCTCCATTCACACACTACACACACACAGCTCATACATACTGCACACACTACTCTCACGTACACCTCTCTCACACACGCAGCTCAGGACTCTGATTTTAGTCCACTCTTTTTAGTCATCTTTTCCTTTATTGGTTCTAATCGTTAAGAGACAGTACATCTGCAAATATGTACCACATCTAAACAAGAGAGGCTATATAAATAATATGTTTCAAACAAAAGCTTGAGAGACTTTATATATACTAATATATACCATATATAAGCATGTGAGAAGATATATAATAATATGTATCATATATAGACATGAGGAACAGTATATAAACTAATAGTCATGTATAGTCATGGGAGCCTGTATATATACGAATATGTGTAATATATAAACATGAAAGTATATAAACTAATATGTATCAAATATAAGCATGTGTAACATATATAAATATAATAGTCAACAATGAATACCATATATGAGCAAAAGAGAATATATATATATATATATACACACACACACTAATGTATACCATATGTAAACATGAGGAAGAGCATACATGCTAAACATGTAAACATAAACACATGAAAAATATCGCTAAACTAACATATACATTATATACCATAAGATTATTTTTTATGAGATTATACATATACTAAGACACACCAAATATATAGAATGAATTATAGCATATATACAAAAAATATATCCTATATATTTACAAGAGGTAATGGAT
>JBBMFX010562314.1:0-15689 GCA_037832545.1 Rhabdalestes septentrionalis
AGAGACAGAGAGAGAGAGACAGAGAGAGAGACAGAGAGAGAGAGACAGAGAGAGAGAGAGAGAGAGAGAGAGAGAGAAATTTACACATTATTTCAGTTAGATTCGGACCATTGCTATTGGCACACGCACCATGAAACATTTGCAGTGTGTCGAACTACGTTTTCTAATGGGAAAAAAAAGAAATATGTAAATCTTTCTAAAAAGCAGAAAAACAGTACAGTTTCTGCGTGCCTTATGCACAAACATCGAATGGCATGACTGCTAGCTTAGCCATTGATGTGTGTGCTAATAAAAACAACTGAGTTAGCATTACCTAGCATGTTAAATCACCTCAATACTTCAGTTTATTTCAGTCCAGTTCAGTTAAGTTCAGTAATTCAGGTCAATCCAAGTCAGTTCAGCAATTCAGTTGATTTTAGTTCACACCAGTTGTTTAGTTTGCTTGGTTTGAATCAATTCAGTAGTAGAATCACTCCTTTAGTTTCATTCATTCCAATTCTGTTCAGTTTAGCTTTGTTTATTTCCATCCAGTTCCTTTTAGTTCAGCATTATTCAGTCCAGCTCAATTTAGTTCCAGAATTCATTTAAATCAAAGTCAGTTCGGCAGTTCAATTCAAGTCATTTCAGTACTTCAGGTTGGTTGGTTTGATTCAGTTCGGTGGGTGAATCGTTTCAGGGGAACAGTTTATTTCAAATCAGTTCAGTTTAGTTTAGTAGTTTTGTTCAATATTTATTCTATTTAAATAGTCTTTAGTTCAGTTTTACACAATTTACACAAAAACATCTTTTTTTTTTAGTCTTGTCTCCACTGTCTGAAAAAAAAAGAAAATTAACCACAAACCATTTAAACATTTTCCATCAATCTTGATTTAATCGATGAATTGATTTAATTGTCCAGCTCGACAAACAGTAAGTACAGAAACGTTCACATTCGTAGAGGTGAATGTAATAGATTTGCTTGCTATCTGCGTCGTTTCAGCCTCGGTACAGCAAGAACAAAAAAGAGGCGAAATCACACAGCCAGAGCAAAAGGGGAGAGTGAGAGTGAGAGTGAGAGAGAGAGAGAGAGAGAGAGAGAGAGAGAGAGAGAGAGAGAGAGGGAGCTGAAAGAAAGGAGACCCACTTTAGTGACTATTGCAGAAAGAAGGAAAGTGGAAAGAGCAAAAGGGAGCAAGGTTCAGAGAAAGAAGTGAAAGACAGTCGAGAATGCCAGAGAGAAAGAAAAGTACGAAGCAGAGATTGACGGAGAAAGCAAAAACAGAAATGAGCAGAGGGAGAAGAAAAGAAGAAAAAAAACAGAGCAAGCAGAGTTCTTTTTCTTATTTGGCACCAAGAGGCCAGCATGTACCGACGTCCAGCATTTCCCCGGCGACCATGGCAACAGAGAGTGATGGAGAGGCGGTGGAAAGTGCCAGAGAGGGGCTGAGACTGACCAACTGACCAACCTCAGCTCTCAAACACTCGTATTCAAATCAGCTGTTTACTCCAGGTCCAAACGCTTTCTTTATTCATGAGGAAATTTGTTTACAGATAAAGGGAAATAAATGGTGCATCGTATGTTCCACTTGAAATAAGCAATTTCCATCAGTTTAGTTCAGTATATATCGTTTAAATACATTCGTTTACTTTATTTAATTACATTCGGTTATTTTATTTTTGCTCAGTTCACATCTGTTTATTAATTTCAGCTCCATTCAATTCAGTTCAGTTCAGTTCAGTTTCTTTTGGATCGCTAAAACTCAGTCTGTTTCATTTCTGTTTATTTCATTCCAGTTTGGTTCAGGCATTCAATTTTGTTCAGTTCAATTCAGCAATTCAGTTTGGTTGGTTTGAATAATTTCAGGAGACCCCACTTTCATTCAGTTTATTTCAGTCCAGTCCTATTCAGGTATTCCATTAAACTGAATTGGGTAATTGTGTTTGACTAGTCTGAATGATTTCACTAGACCCCAGGTCATTTCAGTTCATTTAAATCCAGTTATATTGATCTTAATAATTCTATCTGTGGGATATGTAGGCTGTTAATGTCTACAGGTGGTTAACAGATGAAAGGAAAAGCCTGGATAACGGAGTGGAGAAACCTTTCAGATAGTAATTAACATCCTACAATGCTCTCTTGCACATATAAAAATGCTGAGCAGGCATTTGACCTTGATTTTCGATAAAGATGGCAAGAGGAAAATATCTAAGTGACTTTGAAAGGGGCTTCATTATACGAGCATGGATGGCATGAGATTCAGGTGCTCACTGTTCAACGGCCCGGTGTTTCAGTAGGAACAGTGAATAAAGTGATCTACTTTTAGATTTAAGACGTCAGCAAACATACAGTAATGATTATGCACATGCACTTGTGCAACATATAAGTCGGTATAAACACAGGCACTGGGTCTAAAGAGATGTTGAAGAAAGAAATGCTCAAAGGAATCTTTCACATTATTCTCCACAAATGGGCGAGTGCATGTGCAGAGTATACAAACTGAATATAACAAACAGTGCATAACTGTGTTTTGGACCATTTAGCCGCTAATATTCTAATATGTTCTAACGCCTTATGCAACAATGCAGGTTATTGGTTGATACACCATCGCCTTTTTTACATTTGGCAGTTGATCCAACTGCATAATGGATGGATCGAGCATCATGCAGAAGCCACACAAACTTGCAGTTTGGCATGCAGAATTTTCTAACAAATATTTACATTTTGTGCAACTTAATTTTAATGATGAAACATTTCTGTCCTGATGGGAGTCTCTACCAGGACAATGAACCCATCCACAGGGATCAAGGGGTCACTGTATGATTGGACAAGTATAAACGATGCCATTACCTTCACAGTCTTCCAGCAGATGTCACGAAGAAGACAGATCACCTTGGAGAAACGATTGACGATGATGAGGATGCCTTTGGGGTCCAGCAGGCCGGTGATGAAGTCCAGCATGAGGTGCGACATAAGTATGGCGAGGTACCAGGAAAGATACCCTGGAGTGGGTTGTGCTGCACGAGAAACGGGTGGCCTACGATAAGAAGTGGTGATATGAGGCGAGTGAGGAAGAAGGTGATATTCTCTTGATTATCTCTGATAATCATGGTGAGAGTAAGGGTCTGGTGAGTGAATGGACTGGATGACAGGGGCCAACCTTCTACACTGGTGATATTAACAGGCTGAGATAATGCCTCATGGTCCACACACAGCTGGGCAGCATAGGCATGATAGATGAAATTGCCAGCTGCCACCAAATCAACAAAAGCATTGACCATGATCTGTTGTGGCCCAAATGGATGCGTGCCTGGAGTGTGAGGCGGCAAACAGCTGGTATGGCAGCTGTTGAACCAGGTTAGTTCCTCCCCCTATTCACCTGGTCTGGCTGTTTCCCAGGCGGAGGGGGCAGACACCATGATGGTGTTCGGGGGAGGCGCAATTTGCATAGGTTCCCCAGCTCCAGTTGAGTAGGCCTCTGATAAAGGGGTGAAGATCTGGACAGATGGTGTGATGACTCTAGGGTGGTGCTGGTCTTGGGCCGGGGACTCGTTTGTTGCAGGGTATGAGGGGCTGGCCTTGGGCGAGAGCTCACCTGCAAGTCTATGCAGAGACTTAGTTTAATTAAGTCTTCTAGGGTATCGGAAAGCTCTCACATGGCAGGTTTATCCCTTAAGCATGGAGCCAACCCCTCGAAGAAGGTCGTCCAGGGGGCCTGGATTGCCATATATTTACTAACTGAAAAGTCTCCCTGCTGCAGATAGTATAGGCGAGACTCGACTTCCACCTCACTATCAGGATGCTGAAACGTAGCCCTGAACTGGTGAGTGAATTCCAGTAACTAACATCCGTGTTGGACCTCAGGACCACGGTAGCCCTCTCGGTTGCCTGCCCGGTGAGGAGGGATGCGTGCTCTGTTGGAGGGATAGTGCTTGGGCTGAAACACAAAGGAGAGACAATCCCATCTACATCATTCCCCTTTTCGGGAAGTGAAATCGTAGGAAACGCACGGGATGATGAAGGGGTTTGCGAGCTGCTGACGCAAGCAAGCTACCTCCTTTTTTATGTTCACCATCCCAACAGCTTGCCGGTTTACCATGTCAACCAAGGTGGCGACGTCCACTGGGTTCACCATTTGGGACTGAAGTAGGACGAAAACATAACTGAACTGAGGTTAGCACAGTGATGCGTAGGAGCCAATATTATCACATGCACAAAGGATATATAAACCAGAGAGAGAGCCTGGAATACTCACGATACCATTAGAGATGGGCTGGAGTCGATCTGGCATGGGACTTAATGACCGAGGTAGAGAGAAACCTACTTCCTGTTTATACACCCTGTGATGCGTGTCACTTCCTGTGCATGTGACAGCAGAACATCTATGGATAGGGCATCCTCCATCGGACCATACACAATGGTTGACAGAATTATGAAGTAAAATGAATCAGCCTTCACCATATTCTCCACAAGTAGGCACCCGAATGTGCAACAAAAACGTACCTGAACCAGCAAGAGAGTGGCATGGGCCTACATGCTCCATCATCATTAAAACTCCAATGGCAACACTGTGTTCAGTCTTTTCAGTACAGTTATAATAGGCATTACTACGAGGCGTAACCAGGAGGAGCTAAACATCTGGACGAAGTTTTGGCCATTTTAGCTTTTAAATGGATGTGAATGTGAAATTGAGAGTCCCTGCTTTGCCACAATTTCAGTCTGACCGCTGACTGAGAAATATAACTCTGAGTAGCTGTCGCTTCAGGCAAAAACAGCAGCTTAAGTGACTGAATGCTAATGTGAACCTGGCACTTTATTGCCTGGTTTCATAACTAGATTCATATTTCTCTCTCTCTCTCTTCCTCTCTCTCTATCTCTGCCTCTCTGTCTCTGTTTCTCTCTCTCTTGCCTGAATGCTGTGAATCTCTCTATGCAGGCCGCTGCATGAACCCAATCCGGAAAAGCAGACAAAAGCTTTAATGTGGACGTCTGGCAGAGACACTGCTGCTAAAACGGAGCTATTGGAAGGTGTATGTTTTTTCAGGGTGACAGAAACATCTCGGCCAAGTAGACAAAGCACTGTGACAAACAGGATCAAACTGAGTGACGTTACGCACACGCTCACTGCAGCACACACACACACACACACACACACACACACACACACACAGAGCTTCTGCCTAGGAGGCGAATCTCTGCAGGTTTTCACACCACACTACACACAACTGCTATTAAGATCAAAGCAAGTCAGCCTCATCCAAGCGAGACACTCTGTGGAGGAGCGAGTGCGGAAACATGCATGTGTGTGTGTGTGCAGTATTGTCTGTACTTACTGTATGTCCAATAAGTAAAGGGCTGTGCAAGTATGTGTGTGATGTCCAGTAGAAGATTCTGAACATGAGTCTCAAAAATGGCATACACAGATTTCTTCATGTTCTGATTTCAAAGATACAGGTTTTCTTGTATTAGTGATGTGGTCTTCAGGAACAGACTTTAAAAGACACTGCTATGAAAATAAAATGTGAAAAATGGAATTCAAAACTAATTCTGTGTATCTTACTTAGAACAGCCTCATCTGTGTGTGAGTGGAGAGTGGAAAAGGCAGAATTTGCACAGTGGTAAATGCCGTTGACCATGGTAAAGGGCATAACAGCTTTTTAAAAAGGGAATCGTGTGTTATGGATGGACTGTGAAAGAGTCACAATAACAACTAAAGTGTATTAATCTGTGGGTGGTGCCAGCAGCAGGTAGGACGGCCTTGGAAGTCTAAGTCAATGCTATTTCTCTAAAGTAAAGTAAAGTGGCCTCTTGTAGTCACACGTGAACACACCACAGCACACAGCGTGAACAGTTTGAATGTCTTTTTCTGCATTTATCCCATTCACCAAGCTAAGCAGGGGGCTGCCACCAACGAGGGGCAGCCGGGGAGCTGTGTGTGGGGACGGTCCCTTACTCAAGGGCACCTCAGAGATGACACGGGCAGTGTTGGGATTTGAACCCACAACCTTTTGATTGCAGTTGCAACTCCCTAACCACAAGATGACCAGTAGCCCCATTGTTATTTTTCCATCACAATAAAAAAATAGAAACATTTCTGTTCCACATACAGCACATTTCAATGGTTAGAATGTTGGATAACCATGAAAGACTTTTAAGCTGTTTCAAGGACAGTGGGATATGGTAAAGGAGCTGGGAAGAGCTCGTAATTGTATGAAGGACCTCTTTCACAGATGGTTCGTTAGCACTGTTCTTTAACACAACACTAAACTAACCAGGATTACATATGGCATTGCTATTTTTGTCATTTTTTTATTATATGTAAATGTAACAATGTACTCCAATTTCATTTACAGCATATTTTAATGCTCAGAACTTTAGGTAACCATGTTTCTGAGTGTGGTGAACTTTTCTGAAGCTTAAAAACCGTGATATATCCTGAAGGAGCTGGGAAAAACCCTCAAATACGTTACGAAACTTCTTCCTGAATGACGTCCAGTCCAGTCCCTGAACCGGACCAGTTTCAGAGGAATGTTTCTGCTGGTTAAGACACACAGTGACCTACGTATGAATCATTCAAGCAGAACAAAGAGCGTCTAACTGAAGTCCTGAACCAGTGAAGAACCAGGAGCAGATGATCAGGCGGTGATCAGTATACTGGTGGTGCTGAATGCTGAGTGGTTGGAACTCCTTTCTCTAGGCTCCTTGTATCTTTAGGCACTTTGCAGCCTGTTGCAGTAAAACATTCGTCCCTAATTATTTGTTTTAATCTGCACAGTCACTCAACTCACTTTTTGGTGCCTTTTTCTATTTCCACTGCAGTTATTACCTCCTTTATTTAGGTGTTTACACTGCAAAAACCGTCATAATAGCATCATCAGTGTGGCAAACACAGTAATAGTGGAATAAATCGAGTGTAATAAGTGTATAGGTTCATTAAAATTTCATGAAGGATTCTCTCAAGGGTCTGCAATATTTTCACATGACATTTTGGGACCCCACCCATATCATGGTGGAGGTATAAAAAAAAAATTGCCCTACGGAAAAGTGAAAAGTGCTAATAGAGCTGAGTCAAGTTGGTACCATACAATTGAAAGGTGACATAATACGGTGAGGAAGAACCACTGAGAAACAAACAAGAAACAACAAATAATCTCCAAAATCATCAGAGAGGCCCACTGAGAGGAACCAAGACTCAAAAGAGAAATTCATGAAGAGCATGAAGAAGAACCAATGTGAGGAACCAGGATTCCTAAAGAAAAACTATCAAAGCATCAGCAAAAATCACTGAAAGGAATATAGACTCAAAAGAAGCTCACTTAAAAGCATGAAGAAAAATACAGTACAGGTCAAATTTTGGACTCTCCTTCTCATTCAATGTGTTTTTTTATTGTCATGACCATTTACATTAGTAGATTCTCACTGAAGGCATTTAACAAAAAAAGTACTTAACAAAAGAAGGCGAAATAACTGAAAGCGTATTTTATATTCTAGTTTCTTCAAAATAGCTTCCTTTCTGCACACAGGAGTTTACCGCTAAACACCCCTGGGAACTCCTTCAGTAACCAGAGTTAAGGGTGGCTATTTTGAAGAAAATAGAATATAAAACATGTTTTCAGTTATTTCACCTTAGTTTGTTAAGTCCTCATGTGTTCATTCATAGTTTCGAATCTACCAATGTAAAAAATAAAAAAACATCGAATGAGAAGATGTGTCCAAACTTTTGGCCTGTACTGTATATAAAAGAGACACTAAGTCTAAAAAAGAACTCATCCCCCTCTGGAGCACAAGGAGGAGGGAAGTCATAATTACAAATAAAAGACAGTGTAGCAATCTGTTCATCGTGAAACAGAACTATCATTCATGATTAATGTACAGCCCCTGGTGGCCCCGGCGATCAAAAGGTTGTGGGTTTGAATCCCAGGACTGTCAGTGGCTCCATTTATGTTCTCTTGAGTAAGGAACCATCTCCACACTCTGTTCCCCCGGCACTGTGTTCCCTAGATCCCCACTGCTTCTCTCGGTGAATGGGTTAAAGGGATAGTTCACCCAAAAATGAAGATTTTATGTTTATTTGTAACAAAGTCACCTACATCTTGGATGCCCTGGGGGTAAGCAAAGAAACATCAATTTTTAATTTTTGGGTGAACTATCCCTTTAAACACAGAGGAAGAGGTTCACACTATTCACGCTGTGTGCTGTGGTGTCATCTGTGACTCTAAGGGCCAGTTTACTTTAGAGTTACATGATTCTGATACATCAGTGATGACATGCAGCATCATAACATTGACCCGTGCCACACACCAAGGTGAATGGAAACCACGAGTCATTAAGATCAGCTTCGAAATCAGAAAATCTAAGAGACAGTTTCCCACATTACTGTTCACAAGGTGCTGGCTGCTGCGTTTTCTAAAGACGCTGGGAAATTTCATGGAAACTGCAAAGTAAACATGTAAAGAACACACACCCACACACACACACACACACACACACACACACCCACACACACGCACACACACAAATCAATGCTACTATAAGGGCAGTTAGAAGACAGATGAGGGTTACAGGGTAAAACAAGACAAGGGTTGTTGCTATCAGTGAGACAAATCTCTGCAGTCAGTTTAGACAAGCAACAAAACACACACACACACACACACACACATACAAACATTCACACACACCAACATGCTAACACACTCAATACTCAGTCCATCTCTCTTATATTTCCAACACTTGTACACTACTCAGTCTTCAGTATCCCAGCAACAAGCTGCAAAATCGCACCTCCACACATACATCACACACAGAAACACACAGACACACACACACACACACACGCACACACACACACACACACACACACACAGACCCTTCACTTCAAGAGTGGAGTGCAAATTGCCCAGTGCACTAAGCTGATTTGAACTATATTACATGGAATTCAAGAGGGATTTACCGTAAATTAATTCGCATGGGATTCAGACTCAAACGCCCATATTGATTGTGAAGATCAGATGCTAACTGTATTAGCATGTAGAGGTTTAAGTTTGAATGGTAGCAGGTGCAGATGAATAGAGAAACACGGTTAAAGCGCAGAGCAGCCTCCGCTAATCAGCTCTCTATAGGGTTATAATAGAGACACACAAGCTACACAAACGACAATAGGGAGAACAAATGGAGACACACACCATCTGCTGGTTACATTCGCATTTTCAAACGCCATTCATTTAGGTGCACATTGTTAGGGAACAAAATGCCTATATCTAACATAAAAGCAGCTTTAAAAGACAGGGGAGGACATACTATTACCTAAGTCATTTTGGACCTTCCTAAGTGGCTCTTTCTTTCATTTGTGACCTTAAAAAAAAAAGGAAAACAGAGATACAAGGTTTGGTTCCAAGGATAGTCATCCACTCACCAGACCTTGGAGAAGAACTTTTCAGAGTTGCATTTCTGACTTGTCATTTGGAACATTAAAACCGTGGAAAACGTAAGAAGAGGATGAGCAACACAACATGTCATTACAACCTGTAACGTCTTTAGGTCTAATTCATTGTTAACCTTTCATTTAAAGCAGGATATTCATCGTTCCATACAGGCCCATAGATATTGTTCTGAACTCCTTGTAGGGTTCATGGTGGGTTATTGGGTGACTGGGATATATCACTGGACAAATGTAAGCCATCTAAATGGCTGACACTGTTGGTAGTTACGCTCTTAAAAGGTACCAAAAAGGTTCTGTAAAGTATCAGAATCAGAAAGTATGTAAATCAGAATCTGAATCTGATACAGGAAACTTTATTGAATCCGGAGGAAACTGCATAGACACACAGAGGCACAGACAAGAACAATATGAAACATAGTCAAAATAAAAATCAAACCAAACTTATTGCGACACATGTCTCAGAAAAGCCCAGAAAAAAAGCCCAGAACATTTTAAAAGACAGTTCTCACCCCGGCCACTCACTCTTTCAACTATTGCCTTCAGCTAGATGGTAAAACACAGTTCAAGCACAGTTTTTATCCAATGGCAATAACTCTTAATGCTGCTAAAAACGGAAAACAAGGTATGTAACATTGTGAATGTTCTAATTGTTATGGTGCATGCTTGGGTGTGGAGTTGTTCAAACTCTCTATGAATGATGCACTGATTTAGAAGCACTTAAAAAATTCATTGTATTTGTGACAATGACAAATAATGAACACTCAATCAATCTAATATATACACAAAATCCTATTGGCACCATACTGTATACACTGAATGCTGTGGTAAGTAAAAGAGGTGGATATAAATACTATAAACACATTTATAGATCAATAAATATAAGGTGGTGATGGAGGCCTAGTGGACAGGATGCCTATAGACCAGGTTTGAATCTTTCAGCACCACCACTGGGTTCCCCTTTCCCCAAGTGCTCCATGGACACTGCCCCGTGTAGTTAGGGAATGGAAGTTGCTTTGGGCAAAAGTGTCTGCTATGTGCAGAGAATCTCTTTTGTAACTGTGATTTTTTACGATTTACACAATGAAAAATTTGTAGTGAAACCTCTTGATGAAGGTTTTTCACCCTCCCACATCTCTGTTACAAAAAGGGTCCTTTATGGAGCCAAAAGTGGTTCTTCAATGACATTGCAAACTTGTGTAATTTTCATTTTTGGTTGAAACGAGTTGTTTCCATTTCAGGGTCGAGAGTTTTTCTGTGAGTGTATCCTTCTACAAGAGTAGCACTAATAGCCAAACCGCCCTGCCACTTAGCTAAATTTGCAGAAAAGAGGCTCTGAGCGGTGCTGCCGTTCTTCAAAGACAGAACTGATTTTGCCTCGCTCTCCTCCGCTTCTCCCTCTCTGTCTTTCTCCCTGTCAGTGCGAGAAGCAGGAAGGCCATTAGAGCAGACGTCATGTTTCTTCTGAATCCAGCACTCTTGCATTGTGGGTAATAATGGGTTTTGACTGCTTATTATCGCCCCTTGGCATCCGTGATCTGACAAGTCTCCGGCACACACTCTCCGCCGAGGGCCCGGAGACTCTCCACGGCTTGGCACGATGGAGCTGGTGCTGGGGCTGAAGGTTAAAAGCAATTTGAAGACTTATTCCCGGGCTTGTGAGGCGATTACCTCCAGAGTGTTGTCACAGCACTGTGTCCTTTGGTGAACATTCTTCATTATCTTTTTGCGGGAATAAACGCTTAAAAACTTTTGAAGGTTTTTTGGAAGCCGCGGCAGGCAGCGACGCTTTGAGCAATGGAGGATCGTGAACGCAGTTTTGGCTCCTTGTCCATGCGATAGATAAAAGAATACGTTTGTCACTCCCCTGTGCCAAATTCCCTTCCAACGTCACCTTGCAGAGTAATACAAGTGGCTCTTTTCTGAGAGTAATGCTGGCCCATTTCGTCTTCTCTCAGGTAAACTTCCTCTGGCACTTCAAAGACATTGGTGGAATGACGGTCGCTTCTGTGAAAACGACAAAACTGCAACGTTGCTACAAGAACGAGGGCTGTTTTTTTGGGTTGTGGGACCAGTTCAGGGGCGTCTGAAGCATTTTTAATGTGAGGGGGGTGCGTAGGGGGCGGGGTTTATGAGGGGACTGGGTTTATGTGGGGGCGAGGTTGTTGCATGCGTGCAAATCTCGTCCTTTTAAGAACATCATTTCTTTAGTTTTGTACTGGAGCATCACCAAACACTCATCTCAAACCATCTCAGCCTGTGAAGCAATGTCTAAGAGACTTGCTCATGTGGTTTCTGGCACTGTGTGTAATGTAAAATTTGGCCTCTAAATGTCTAAAACTGCCAAGTTTAGCTACATGATGTGGTCTACATTTTCCATTTTTATAGATATGAGCTATCACACAATATCAGAAACCACATCTTCAAGTCTAATTGAGACAACTTATTATATTCGAGTCAATAGTGTAATGACTTACACTGTGTTAATTATTACGTTATGATTTCTGTGTAAAAATCTTCTTTAAACAAGACAGATAGACATGAGACAGCCATGCTTGGCTGACTCTGCCTGGAGGCATGCTAACCCATACAGTTCACTTACCTGACAAATCCATTACCAGGCACTGCTGGAAAGAGGGAGCAAGCAATCATCTAGAGCTGCCAATGACCTTCTCTATGCTGATTTAGCAGTATGGCGCCTCTATTTAGCAAAAGGACATAAAGTAGCATTTCCGCACCAAAGTTCCAGCCAATACATCAAAATAAATGAGATTTTTGCAATCCTCGTAATACCTGAGAAGCTCATGGAGGAATTTCATAAGTGAAATGAACTTGGCCTCACCACTGCCTGGAGCTTCCTGGTGGGAGAGCCTTCATTTAAAGCACCATGCATGTTTTGGAACATGAACTTCATTCCAAAGTCTTTCAAAAAACTACCTTTCAACCATGGAAAATGCCAAAAAACACTTTACAACCATGGGAAATGCCAAAAAACACTTTACAACCATGGGAAATACCAAAAATCACTTTACAACCATGGGAAATGCCAAAAAACACTTTACAACCATGGGAAATGCCAAAAAACACTTTACAACCATGGAAAAAAACGCATCAAATCTCCACCCTACCAAGTGCACCCCCTCTTTGACTATGAATCTACTGTCTTCTAAACATCACAAAGCGATTACTCTTCATTTCTAGAGCACGCTGAAGAAGCAACAGAGCATCTGTTTTACTCAAGGCTCACTTAACGCCAGTTGTTTTAAGTCAATACAACTCTCTGATAAATGAGAGGGACTCAGAGAGAAAAAGGCCTTCCAGGTAAAACACTCCAAAAAATGACGGTATCGATTAGGCTCACACTATTTTAATCATTTCGCTATCTCAGCAGAGATGGCTCAGGAGCCTTCTCCTCCCCGGAACATCAGAAACCTGCCTGCTTTGAATCTCTAGATTAAGCTGCTCAGTACCCAGAGGCGGCACTTAACCTGGGCTCCGTCGGTAAACAACCATCGATAAAAAAAAACATCATCATAATTCAATCGCTGGGTACGAAATCATTGTTTAAACACAGACAAAATCAGCCAGATGTAAAAGCAAAAAACCAGAAAAAAATCCTGTGCCTTCTCCAGTATCTCTGGCCCGCTGTGGCACCACTTAGGGATTGATTATTTATATTTTCTTACATTCCCTCTCCTGGGGGGGGAGGGGGGTTCTCCTTTAGCCTCTCTTCACAGGGAGATGGTTTTGTCAGCTGTATTGATTTGGGCAGCTTGGAGGAAACAGAATTCTCTCGCTCTCCCTCTCTTTCAGAGCTCCTCGTCTTGGTCTTTGGGTGCTTTCATGAGCTACTCTGGGACAGCTGGAAATCACAAAAGCACCTTCAGCGTTGTATAATGCTACAAAAGGTGCAGCACAACATGAAAGGTTGACTGCATGGTATAGAAGTGCAAATATGGCATGGGTCCAATGCGGATAGAAGCAGAAATGGCCAAAAGAAGGTATTGAGCCTGTAATATATCTAGCCTTAGAAATCACAGAACTGATTCCACCCACTAATGCATTCTGTTTCAAAACGCACAGATTTATATAAACTGTTATGCTAGTATAAATATATTTATTAATATTTTGTGCAGTGTACAGTTTTTTATATAATACTGTAGGGCATTAACAACTTCAGATTTTTTCAAGTCGATTAAAACATCAAGATAGTCGAAGTCAAGTTGACTAGACGTGATGACATCTCTCATATGCAGGGAATGAACACAGGTGTCCAACATTGAGCAAATTTTATTAACGTTCTCTGTAACATTAACAGTCAACATGACAAATAAACTAAACAAAATATAGACTGATGCCTTCAACTGGACGAATACCTGCAATGCTAGCTTTAGCATTTTAGCTAGCAGTGCTGTTTCAGATGCCGCGCAGAACCCGGAACTGTTCCTGAATTTTAACTCCGGTTGCAGGTTCTGCAGGTCTCCGTGTGTCTAGAGTGAAGGATCTCCACATTTGTGATGTTTGTCTCTGTTGTCTGCTGCCGTCTCTCTCGTCTTGTTGTGGTCTTGTGTTTAGATTCCACTCTTTTATGACGGGAAAAAAAAAAACCCACATGACTAGTCGACTGCTCTAAGAAGCTATCGACTCCTGCCTCTATAGTTGGCTAATCGACTTTTGTGTTAATGCCCTATTAACCTGTTACATTGTATCATTTGTATTCTACTAGTTGTGCTGCATCCTGTGGTGGGTTAGCCCCAGGATAGATTCTGGGTACCCGTGACCCTAGAAAGGACTAAGTGGTCGCAGAAATTGAATGAATGAATTACTTAATTCATGGTTATGCTGCATCTCCTTTCATTTTTCTTTTGTTCTGCCCAACAAAGCTTGTTCACCTTCTTATCTGTGGGTGAACAAGCTTTACATAAGGACAAAGATCCCATCCAGCCCACTTTAGATTTAGTGAAATAAGTCATTGACAACAGTCTTGTTTGTTTCAGATCACATTTATTTGAAATGTGTGTGTGTGTAATTTGATATCCTTTCCAGCCTGTGTTGTTTTTTGGCATCACGCCAGTTTAACTCATGTGGAGTTCTATGTGCTAGCTAGAATCCCCTGAGTTTACCAGCACTGGAAGTACGAAGGGTGGCACATGAATACTCTTGGTCATGTGAATCTCCACTGCATCTATTGAACCCCCATCAACATTAACTGACAGCTTGATATGCTTTGCGTAGATTACTAACCGCCAATTTGTTTTGTTTGCTAACAGCTGCCCATGCTGGTTACAGTGTTGGGGTACTAGTGGGTAGGATACTTGCTTCTTGACCAAGAGGTCATACCACCTTCAGCAGACCATCATTGGGTTCCTTAACCCCAAGTTACTCCAGGGAGACTGCCCCCTGCAGTTGGAATGGAAGTCCCTTTGGATAAAAGCTAAATGCTGTACATGGAAATGGCTAAAAAGGGTTGGCATCATGAGGGATTGAACTCACAGTCTCCCAGGAATATGCTACACCACAGCTAGCGTAGCACATTTATCTAAAAATTAAAGACCTAAATGTAGTTTTTAATGGAATTTTTACTGACATTCATTTCACATTTGTACAACAACAATATAGCACTTTTTTGGGTGGAGGACCATTATGGTAGGTCATCCGATGGGCGGTGAGGATTTGTGAAGCGAAAGCTGCCAGGTTTAGCTGCGTTTGAGCACGTTTTTCTTAAGCTATGACTATTCTGACACGGCAGTTTCTGATGATGAGACAAGAACTGTACCACATTTTGTCTCTTTGACTTTGAGTTCACCTTATATACAGTAATCTTAGTTCAACTAAGATTTTTTGATGACATAAGTAAGGTAAGTAATATGACTGAACTGCTGTGGTATAAAGAGGGACCTCCTCAGCAAAGCAATTGTCGTGATGTGTAAATAATCAGATTTTGCACAAATTTGCAATTTTTTAATAATCATTCAAAAGCAGTGGTTTTGTACAAGATATGATTGGCTATATGATTCATACTCTAGTCTAGGCAAGCTTTTCTCAAACTATGGGCTGCGGACCAGCGCCAGTCCGTGAGAATGTTACTGCCAGTCAGAGCGTCAATTCTGCACCAATAAAAATTCAGTCAGATCCAGCTCTGATATCAGCGCTGCAGTCACTGAACGCCCCCTTGACTTCACGGCCCACCCCCTCGGCTTCACGGCCCACCCCTTCAACTTTACGGCCCACCCCCTCGACTTCACGGCCCGTCCCTTCAACTTTACGGCCCACCCC
>JBBMFX010562324.1:0-15689 GCA_037832545.1 Rhabdalestes septentrionalis
TCCTTCAACTTCAAGCTTCAGACTCATCAGCCTATCTGACACTCTGTTCACTTCCAGAACATTCCTAACAAACTCCTTCTTTAGGATAACTCCTACTCCATTTCTCCTTCCATCTACACCATGGTAGAACAACTTGAACCCCTCTCTTAAGCTTCTAGCCTTGCTACCTTTCCACCTGGTCTCCTGAACACACAATATATCCACCTTCCCGTCTCTGCATCATGTCCACCAGCTCTCTAGCTTTGCCTGTCATAGTTCCTAAATTCAAAATCCCTACTCTCAGTTCTACACTATTGCCTTCCCTCTTCTCTCTCTGCCTCCACACATGCCTTCCTCCTCTCCTCCGTCGACCAACAGTAGCCCAATTTCCACCAGCACCCTGTAGGTCACAAGCACCAGTGGCTGTCATTGTTAACCCGGGCCTCGACCGATCCGGTATGAAATTTCTCTTTGTGATTCACATGTTTGATTTGGCTTAGGTTTTCGTCTGATGCCCTTCCTGACACAACCCTCTGCATTTATCCGGACTTGGGACTGGCACAAGGAATCACTGGCTTGTGACCTCTTATGGTTGCATTCCAAATTTAAAATAGACTATGTGGGCTTTATGTAAAGAGTTTTAAAGAATGGTGATGCAGAAAAAGCTGACACCTGACCAGAGCTGCGGAAAGTCTGGTATATCCCACATCAAATAGTGTACCATCCCAGAAAGCCAAACAAAATCCGGGTAGTATTTGACTGCTCCGCAAGGTAGGAAGGCACTGCCTTAAATGATCATCTGCTAACCAGACCCACCCTCACAAATAGTCTTATAGCTGTACTGTGTATTTTCAGAAAATATCACATTGCAATTATGTGTGGTGTGGAAAAAATGTTTCATAGTTTCTATGTCCGCAAAGAAGACAGAGTCTTCTTGGACTCTGGAAACACAAACTCAGAACCCACAGAAAACCGCATGAAGTTTCACCTCTTTGGAGCATCATCTTCCCCTGGCTGTGCCAATAATGGCATGAAACACCTTGTCAGTCAATGTGAGAAAGAGTTTCCCTGTGCAGCTAGCTTCATCCGGAAACATTTCTATGTCGAAGAATGTCTCATAATTGTGGAATCCGTTAGTACGGCTGTGTGTGCTAAAGAAAAGTTACACCTTCATAAATTTATTTCCAACAGCCTAGAGGTGACTCTATGAAGTTGCAGAGCATGCTGTGGATGTAAAAATGTTGACCTTACCCATGATGATTTACAAGTACAAAGAGTGGAATGTTAAAAAAATGGAATGTTAAAAATGATAGCTCCTCATTCAAGGTGTCACTGGAGGAGAAACCAGTGACATGCAGAGGGATTCTCTCAGTTGTCTCCTTGTATGATCCTTTAGGGTTTCTAGCCCGAGTCATTGTTGAAGGTAAAATAGTGCTGCAAGAGATGTGTCAAAGAGGCACAGAGTGGGATGAACCACTCTCTAGAGATTTGAAGTTAAGGTGAGAGACTTGGACGAAGGATTTGGAGAACCTGGAGAAGATTGAGATTCCAATATGCTTCATACCCAACAATCTTGGTGAGATCCAGAGAGCCAAGCTTCACCATTTTTCTGATGCAAGCAGTCAAGTGCATGGCAAGTGCTCTTATGTCAGAGTGTGAAGCAAAGAAAAGGTGTACTGCTCTTTGGTCATGGGCAAAGCAAGGGTTGCTCCGACCAGAATACTCATCATACCAAGACTTGAGTTAACTGCTCCAGTAACCTCAGCAGCTGTGGGCAGCATCTACGGAAGGAGCTATAATGAAGCATGAAGGTTTCATGTCTTTGTTGTGTCAGCGCAATTTCGCTCGACACAAGGTGAGAAGACCCCAGCCAAAAATGACAGAGGACTGCTTTGCTCCAGGAAAATCAGAAAAGTTTATTACACAATTGCAAAAGTGGAGAGATCGGGTTCAGGGTCTCCTAAGAGCTCCTGAAGTTGTCTCTGCCCTTCTATTCTGAGTTACAGGTTTTATAATAAAGTTGTATGAAGCTATAATGCATGTCACCTCCCCTGGGACCATGCCCATATTAGGAAAAGGGAAGGAACTACTCTTCCTCAAATTATCACCTTTAGCCTACATTAATTTATTAAGCCAGGGAATGCAACACTGAAACAAAGCTTTATACGCTCACAATATTGTTTATCTTTAGTCTACGTTATTCTGCCCTGGCACCAGAGTGTCCTTGGTTCTTGCAGAATGTGGTAGGAGAAACACATGTTTTTCTCCTGACTGACCAGAGGCCTTTTGACCATACTACTCATAAAGTTGCTTTTAAAATGCATGATATGGAGAATATAGGTCCCTATTCTCGCGTAGCCAGACCTTCAGACTAAGGCTGAATGTCTGGAATTCATAGCAGCTTTCTTTGGTCAAGGCCCATCCATAAGGCCGTTTGACCGACATGTCAAACAACCAATCCCAGTTTGTTTCATTCAGCGTCACATTTTGGGGTGTGGAAATGTCCCCACAACAACAGACCAGCGTCCAACAATTCAGTCAGGATAGAAAATCAAAGTAGGAGAAGAAAACAAGCAGTAAGTCATTGATTTGTTGGCGTCTGCATTACCATATCTACGCCGTCACACCCGTGTCTGCCCCTTTTCCGTTGGTGTGTCTCTTTATTTTAGTCCACCCTATTTAGGCCCCCTCGTTCCCTAAAAAGGGTTCCCCCTTGATTTGTATCGCGTCCCTAATATTCCTGTCACCTGTCCCTCATTTTCCCCGGTCCACCTGTGTTGTATTTGTCTGGTTATTTAAGCATTCGTCACAAATCTGTGTTTTGTGTTTGTCTGTGCTTGCTTGCCTTGTGTCCTTAGTCTGAGCTCCTTCCCTGGTTTGTCGGTCCCTGGTCCCCGCGTGGTGCACGATCGGCGCCGATCCGGTTTGGATCCTGCCTGGTTCCCCTCGACGGCCCGAGGAGTGAGTGTCCTCCTTGGTGCATCCGAGGAAGAACCTCGAGTTCCCCTGACTCAAGGTTGAATTGCGTTACCCCTCTATGGCCCGAGGAGTGAGTATCCTACTCTGTGCATCTGAGGAAGAACCTCAAGTCCTCCTGACTCGAGGTTGTGCTGGAATTACCTCGACAGCCTGTGGAGATGTCTTAATCTCCCGGGCATCAATGAATGTACCCAGGACTTCAGGTGCAGAAGTCAAGGGCTCCCTAAACGCCGGAAGCCAGCCGATCCCTCATAGAGATTGAGGTAGGCTGATAGTCTGGCGAGAGCCTGTTTCTGTCCCCTTCCCTGATTCGTGGCCCTTGGGCTTTTGTTTGTGTGTGGAGCTCGGGTCCCGGACACCTGGTAAGTGAGTCGTTCTTGTTTGTATGTTTGGTCCTCTCTATATTCCTGTAAATGGTGGAGAGATGTTCGAGTATAGTCTGTTCATCAGACGTTTAAATCCTGTGCCAGGTCAGTGTGAGATTCTGGTTGCAGTAACCCTGTTTGTATGTTAGGTCCTCTCTAGATGCCTGTAAAAGATGGAGAGATGTTCGAGTATAGTCTGTTCATCATCAGACTTTTAGATCTTGTTCCAGCTGAGTGTGTGAGTCTGGTTGCAGTAACCCTGTTTGGATGTTTGGTCCTCTCTATATTCCTATAAAAGGTGGAGAGATGTTGGAGTCTTGCCTGTTCATCCGACGTTTAGATCCGGTACCAGCTCAGTGTGAGATTCTGGCCACAGTGAGTCAGTCTGTCTGATTGAACCCCCTTCAGCCTCCGTGGCTCTGTTTGTCAGAACCTTTCCCAGCCTCCATGGCTCTAGCTGTTGGAACCCCTCTCAGGCCTTGTGGCTTTGTCTTTCTGAACCCATCTCCGCCTCAGAGGTCCTGTGTGTCTGTTGTTCCTCTCTTTGTTCTAGTAAAGGTTCAGAGAGGTTCCGAGTATTGTTCCTCTCGCCACTTGTATCTATCCTGTACCAGCTCTGTGTGTGATGCTGGTGGCAGTGAGCCTGTCTGACTGTCTGTCCTCATCTTTCCCAGCCTAGCAGCTCAGTCTGTCTGTCTGCCTTCTACATGTCTCAGTTCAGGGTTTAGAAAGGTTCTGATTATGTCTGTCTGTTCATTGCTTTGTGCCCTCCTGTACCAGCTCATTGTGAGATTCCCGGTTTCAGTAATCCCGTCTGTCTGTTCTAGATGGAGTTTCGAGAGGTTCCGAAGATTGTCGGCTCGACACGTGTATCTACCCTTCGCCACCTCAACTCGTGAAGAGATCTTGGCAGCTGTGTCCTAGCTTGTTTGTTTGCTTGTTCTATCCTTTCTCAGCCTGGTGGCTTAGTGTGCTTGTTTGTTTGTCCTCTCATGCTTGTCGGTAAAGCCCTGGTATTACTCTGGCTTGTGTATTAACATGCTTTCTTCTTATGTTCACAGACCCGTGTTCCTCGCCTTTCTTCATAGGCCCTGACTCCTCGGTTCTCCCCCAGGCTCGACGTGGGAGGCCGAAGCCCTTTTTTGTTATGATGTTCATTTGAGGAGCACGGGTCCTGTCTAGTGTGTCTTGTCTCTCCGTGAACCCTTAATAAAACCCTATGGCCCCAGTCTCTGGCGTCCGCCCATTCCCAAACTCCTGCGGAGCGATCCGTCACAAGAGTAAAGAGCAGAATGCTGTATATGTACAGTAAATATAAAAAAAGAACTGTTAACAAAAAACAACTGTATTGTAAAAACTGTAAATAGTTTGTTTCTTTAAGTTGCTTTTTTTTCTTTAAGTTTCTTTAATTGCAATTCTGTTTAATATGTTTACAAGTAATACTTACTTCTACATAAATATATAACGTGTCCAGAATTTTATTAAAGATGTTTATATACACTGATGTTTTAAGCTTTACTTTTCTATTGAACTGTTAATGTAGTGCTGTTTCATGCTTGAAGATATTTTCTCAACAACACATGCAGTAATTCAAAGAATATTTATTGTTTGTACTTTGACCAAAAAAAAGCATGTTGACAATAACAAGTAGCACATCACATTCAGGTATGAAATAAAGCAGCTCATATTTACATAAACATTAAAGAAATCAAATGTCTCTTACATGTGCCATATAACTGAGACTTAATTCAGTCATTTAATGACATCACATCAAATTCAAAGACATTCACACTGATAAACTGTTACTGTCAATGTGTGATTCACAGTCTACTAAAACCTCCATCACAATTTCAAGAATGATCTTGGCATGATTGAAATCGTACAAATGAACTTGGCAAATTATGTCATCAATGCAAAACAGTGTCTCACATGACTGTAGTGTCTCATTAATCATTGGGACTTTTGTTGAGCCGATGTTTCTGCAATGTGTGGTAAACCAAAATCTTTCAAAATGTACAGTTTTCAAATCCACTCCCATGCTCAAAGCTGACGTTATCACCAGACTGAGTGTCTTTGAGAGTCTGAATTATGTCGTTTTTGACACTGTCTGATGTCATTGAATTAAACATGTCAACAACTCTGTTAGATTACACATTGCTAGTGCCAGGTGGGTGAACTGACCTTTGTCCAAGGGAGGCAAGGAAACAGTCAGATATAGATTTGCAGCAAATTACAGTATGTGCAGTCTGTGGACCCTTTTCCATGAGTTCATTGATAAGCCAAGAAAATGTATTAGTTGCATCAGAAGACACTTTTGTAACTGCAAGTCTGATGTTGCTCCTATCAGGGCTTCTGACAACTTCTAAGCACTTCTGTAGTCCTAAGTGCTTCATTATTTTCTTGCGTGTTGTCAAAAATGCTGTTGCAGTTAGGGCCAGCACTAGTAAGGTGATAGGCAGGAGTGATCTGAGCTCACAAACCAACCACACCAATTTCTGAATGGAGCATCACTGCCATGGTGTTCCCTCCTGCAACACAGACACACAGAACATTTATTATATTTTTTGTTGTAAGTGTAATGTATTTCATTATCAACTTGTGTTTATTCAATGCAGTCCTTTTATAATTAATCTGTCATGTATACATTTTTTATAAAATAATGATATAACCACTGCCATATCACATAATAATATAACATAATATAATATAATATAATGTAATATAATAAAATATAATATAATATAATATATAATATAATATAATATTATAATATAATTAATAAAAAGACAGTCTTTGTAATACAGCTGTAGTTGAATGGATACCCACAATAAATAACTGACAAAGTTTACAAGTTGCTACAAATGTAATGACAACAGTAATCAAGAGAGGTTTTGTTTAAGTATGCACACCTTTCCACTACAACCAAATAGGATGTAAATAAAGAATACCATTACTTACCAAAGAACAATGGTGTGCACTTCATCAACAGCCATACCAATGAGACACTCGCAGTAAACATCTGTTTGAAGTTTATCTCCACTTTTTTACACCCACAAGCAATTCTGGAGAAACAAACACAATACCGAATCGGCCAGCTGCGATATCAGCGTCTGTTGTTTCATGTTTGCCCACAAACGCGGCTGATATCCCCTTCTCATTGAGGTACTTCACTTGATCTTACATAATAGATAGCAGGGGACACACAACTGGTAAAATTAGATCTCCTGGGAATCCTTCTAAATGCTGACACAGGGTCGGCCAGGCTTGCAAAATAAACCTCTTCTAACCTTCCATTCGTGTCTAAAATCTTAGAGAGAGTAGTGGCCCAACAGCTAGGTTCATTTCTCCAAAATAACCGACTAACTGAAAAATTTCAATCTGGGATCCGTCCACACCATAGCACAGAAAGAGCTTTAGTAAAGATTGTGAATGATCTTTTACTGTCGGCTAATAAGGGTTTTGTCTCTTTACTGGTTCTGCTGGACCTCAGTGTGGCATTTGATACAATCGACCACACTATACCACTTGACAGACTAGAAAACCTTGTCGGAATCACGAGAACCGCCTTATCCTAGTTTAAATTGTACCTGACCGACCGCTGTCAGTTTGAAGGTATCAACGGAGAATCCTCAGCCCCCACCAAAGTAAAATGCGATGTCTTACAAAGCTCTGTTTTAAGACCACTTCTATTTACCTATTTACATGCTGCCCTTAGGGGCGATTATTCGGAAACATGAAATTAGCTTCCACTGTTATGCAGAAGATACACAGCTTTATATTTGTGCAAATCCTGATAATAAACTAAAATTAAATAAAATCGGAGACTGCATTAAAGATATAAAAGACTGGATGTCCAAGAACTTCCTCTTACTAAATGCAGATAAAACTGAGGTCCTCCTTTTAGGTCTGAAAGCTGCTAGAAACAAACTGTCTGGTCTAATGCTTGATCTTGCTGGTTACTCAGCCTCCCCTACATCTACTGTGAAAAACCTTGGCGTTATCTTAGATCCCGACCTTTCATTTGACACCCATATAAGTAATGTGACAAAAGTAGCTTTTCTTCACCTACGAAACGTTGCTAAGCTACGAAGTGCACTATGACTCCACGATGCAGAAAAACTCCATGCATTTATTACCTCTAGACTCAATTATTGTAACAGCCTCCTGTCAGGCTGCCCCAATAAAAACAAACAAGCTTCAACTGGTCCAGAATGCGGCAGCTAGAGTCCTCACCAGATCCAGGAAATTTGATCACATTAGTCCAATATTATCCAGACTGCATTGTCTTCCAATCAAATATCGTATTGATTACAAAATTATACTACTGACCTATAAAGCCTTAAATCGCCTTGCACGTGATTACCTCAGTGAACTTTTGTGTTACTATGAACGACCACGGTAACTCATATCTCAAGGTGCTGACCTTTGAACTATTCCCAGAATTATTAAAGTATCATCAGGGGGAAGATCATTCTCATATATAGCCCCCAAACACTGGAATGACTTACCACACAACATTCAGTTTTTAAGTCCAGGCTAAAAACACACCTGTTTAGTCAAGCTTTCTGTATTTACATTCTTTCTTACACTCCCCATACACATAAATCATGCACTTAAACTTATGCAGAACTAACTCCATCCTCTGTTTTTCTCTGAGGGGAACTGCTGCACACCTGCTGGATCGATCTCTGGGAGACTGCCCTTGACCGAGCCCGGCTCCACCGGGACCAGGGAGTCACGTTATTTATCTAGTGTTGTACTTGAGTCTCTCTCTCTCTCTCTCTACTTCTCTCTCTCACTCTCCCAGTGTTGTATTTAATGTCTTGCCAAAGTTATTGAAGCACATGAGGATGATGACAGACTGGTACGAAAGATGACAATACAAATTGGTGATTGAAAAGTAGGCAAAAGAGGTGAGCGCCTCAGCCAGACCTCAAACATACAAAGACCCATTCAGAAATTAGTAATCTGTCACAGATTGCTCTGCGTGAGAGAGGGAAGGGGAGGAAGCATACAGTACTTTTTACGGGTTTTAATGGACAAATATAAAACATAGAATGCAACAGAAATGAAACAAAGAACACAGGCCTCGGCTCTAGCCAAAAACACAGAACACGAAAGAAATAACACAGGGCAATAACAAACTAACGACACAAAACCTGTGCTCCTCAAATGAACAACAAAAAAACCCCAGAATCTCCGGCTTGAGTTTGCCCAAACTCAACACGGCTGGAAAACGTGGACATGGGCAGAGGGTGCAGGAGCGTGCACCAATTCAGGTCAGAACGGGAGGAACACAAGCCTGAAAGACAAGATAAATAATCATAAATACAGGAGGATCAAGACACAGGACCAAACAGACGTAGGGAGACAAATACAGATCGGCTGGGTCTTTAAATAAGGGAAACAAACAAGGAACAGGTGAACTAAAGGGAAACGAGGAACAGGTGAAACTAATATATGGGACGCAATACAAATGGAGCAGACACTCTAGGTAGGGGACAAGGGAACTAACAGACTGGACATAAGTTTAGGAACGGAGAGAAAACAGGGGAGACCAGGAGTGCAGAAGGGAAAACTAATATTCGGGAGACGGGGGACGGGATCTAAGTGATGGGGATGAGGTAGCCGTCACAGTACCCCCCTCTCCAGTCTGAATCACCTCCAGGCGATTCCTAGGTACACGCTGTTGTCGTGATGTTTGCCGGAGTGGCGGCGGCTGGCGAGGGCAGCCCCGGAGACGAGGAGCTGGCCGATCCAGGCGCGAGGTGTGAAAATCATCCTTCAGCTCCTGGCTGAGGATGTCACATGCCGGTATCCAGCTCCTCCCCTCGGGGCCGTACCCCTCCCAATCGACCAGATACTCCAACCCACTCCTGCACCGATGTGAGTCAAATAAGGCGCCATAAGGTGGGCTGGAGTACCGTGGACCTCGATAGCCTCAGGAGATGTGTCGGTGACCTCATTTTCATTCAGGGTACTGGGACAGACAGATCTGAGGAGATAAAACATGGAACACAGAGTGAATTGTCAAATCAGGGGGTAACTGAAACTTAAAAGAAACGGGATTAACTTGTTTTGAAACTAAAAAGGGACCAGTGAAATGAGGAGACAACTTGGAACAGGGATATGGGAGGCGGAGGTCTTTTGTGGAAAGCCAAACTCGGTCACCCTCCTTGATGGGAGGCTCCTCCCTCCGCCGACGGTCGGCAAGGTCTTTAAACCGATGTCATATGGACCGGATCCTGTGCAGTTTAGCGGGACAAACAAGAGATCTATATCACCGCTTGTTTTACAAGGCGCACAGGGTAAAATTAAGCTGTTTAAACACTTGTGCACGTTGTTGAATAAGATAAGTGCCTGAAATGGATGTCATATGTTTTATTGACATGAATTTATTTGCTACTAGTTTTAACAGTGCTCCATGATTGTGAGAGGGAAATAAACAGAATTATGCACATCAGTACGAAGCATGGAATTTTTTTGACCAGGGTAGAAATTCATGCTATATATGCCCACGCGAACAGAGGCTTCAGAAATAATAGTAAGCTTTATTTGAATACATTGTTGATTTATTAATTCCACTGCACATAATTACTTCTTGTGTAACATTTATTCTTGAGTTTCTTCTTCTGTTGTTATGTTTTTCCTTTCTGTTAAACAAACAATAAGTAGAGGAACATCTTAGTTCTTACTAACAGCACAAATTAAAGAATAGCTATGGAAACCAAGGAACTGAACTTTTGTAATGTTCCCAGTCAGCAGCCGTAAGTTATAAATGTGAATTTATTTTGAATCGTGTCAGATGTTAATGTGTCAGATGTCATGTTGTCAAAGTCACATAACAACAAAATAGAAACCCAAAGATGAAGGGTGGGCACCATGGACGTATACATATATAGAAGTTTTTGGGCTAAGATTTTTAATATTTGAACAATTTCATACAAATTCATTCACAGGATTTTCAGTTTCAGTACCTTTATTAGTCATTAAAAGCCTATTAAAAGCAACTAAATATAATAATAATAAAAGCATGAGTATAATATCTAGAGTAAGTGTGTCACAGGGATGAGGTGAACAGATGTACCTTGCTGCAGGAACGAGGGGTGAGGCAGTAAATTGCTTGAACTGGGAAATGTGAAAGACTGGGTAAATCTGAAGAGAGGCAAGCAGCTGGAGCCAGAAGGTGACACGGTTAACCCTGTGGGTGATCCAGTAAGGTCCAGTGAAGCAGGGGGAGTTTCCTAGATTTCGTGTACAGGTGCATGTTCTGAGTAGAAAGCCAAACCTTGTCACTCACATGGTGCAACCGCCCTGGAGGGTGTTTGCGGCAATGTTGATGGTGGGATCGTTGGTTGGCTTGATGAATGGTTGCAGGCTTTATGCCACAGCTGTGGACCAACTGTTGGGCCAATGGTATGCAAATGTACTACATGCTCTTAGATGATTTCTGATGCAGTTTTGGCAGTGGGGAGCCCATTACGTGCCACCAGGTGCATGGCCTTGGAGAATCGGTCCACAATGATGAGGATGACATTTTTCGCATCGGATTCCAGCAGGCCAGTAATAAAATCCAGCGTGATGTGCGACAAAGTTGCCTGGTCACTGGAAGAGGTTGTAGTTCTCCCATGCTGGGTTGATTAGATCTGAAACACATCCACAGTGAATGGCTTGGCAGAGTCCAGGTGCTGGCAAAGATGGTGAAAGGCAGTGGTGGCTTCAGGAGTGAGGGTGAAGTGCGTTTTTGTGGGCAACATCATTAACCCTGCCCAGATATTTAGATGTTATCTAAATACGTGAAGATCCATTGACCTAGAATGTCCCGAAGAACACCTTTGATAAAGTTTTGGAATGCTGCCAGACTAATGCACAAGCCAAAATGCATTACCAGTGTTTCATTATGACTGGTTGTAATGAATGCTGTCTTACACATTTTGCCCTCCCTGATGCAACAAGATTGTAGGTGTTCCCAAGGTCCAGTTTTGTAAAGATGGAAGCACCAGAGAGGGCATCCAATGTGGTGGCCTGTAGACCGTCTCAGCTATTATTTTCATTGGCTAGGATAACGCCTCAATTCTCACGTCCAGTTTAACAGCAATAAAATTGCCAGCTGCTCCTGAATCCACATAAGCAGTGATCCTGACCTGATTGTGGCTGAGCTGGGTGTGAGCCTGAAGTGTGAACTGGTCGGTGTCATGGAGGTGGAAATGACTAATCCAGGTTCTCCTAGTCCGACCTGGCGAAGCGGGCAGGGAGCACAGTGGTGACTGCATGGGTTCCCCTGCTCCTCTAGGGAGAACTCTGGCTCAGCTCTAGTGGGCCTCTGACGGAGGTGGAGCCTCTGATCCTGAGGGGGTGGAGAGTGACAGTTGTGGAAAAAATGGCGGCAGGGTACAAGGAGCTGGCGTCGGACGAGAGAACATGCACTGTTCAATCTGCCTGCAGAGTTATCGGGCAGCTCTCATCTGACAAGTTGGTCCTTCAAACAGTAAGCCAGACCCTCGTAAAATGCTGCTTGGAGTGTGGGTTGCCAGGCACCTAATCACGACTTCACATGTCTTTAGCTAAAGCAATCATTTGTAGTTATTGTCTTCGTTGTGTGGTTGGCTAGTTGAATGGGTGTATGTGTATTTTAGCCCAGCCAATCCAGATAATTCCTTGTGCGGCTACATCTCGCAAAGTGTACTCGAGTTGGGGTGCAGGCTGTCACGCAGAGCTGTAAAGACAGCACATTGAACAAATCATTGGAGGACTATAAATACTGGCCTTGTGGCTCAGGCTTCTCTGGCATGCACGTTCAGAGGTTCGGGAAAGATTACCAAGCCTAATTATTTGTCTGACTGTGGAGGGAGGCTCCTTGTGAAACCTACAAGACAACAAGGAAATTCATCTAGCCCTATTCCGGGCAAAAGTAGCATGGGGTTGAACATTGCCCACAGCTGATTGTAGAAATGAAAGAAGAAATGCATGAAGGGTGCTTGTGTAGTGTTGAAGTTGAAATTAACGAACTGTTATCACGAAGTCCAGCTTGCTTGTGCATCCTTCCCTGCAACAAAAGTAACAGACAATCTCGAATATGGCTCAACATCACCACTTTTAAAAAAAATATTATTATTATTATTATTATTATTATTATTATTATTATTATTATTATTATTATTATTATTATATATTTTGCAGTCAATATGACAAAAAACATGGCTAAAGGAAAACAGCTGATCTTTTTCCATCACACATGACTTTACATCTGATAATATCTTCACTTGTTTTCAGAATTTCAATAATACCTAAAATTGTATTACACCTTGTTTTGGTGTTGCCAGTTATTTTGGCTTATATTTATAATTACACTTAAATATTGCACTTCCTTTTCAACCTGATTATAAATCGTTTATAAACCTATGTCTTATTTTAACGTGTCACTGAACTATGCATAAATCTTCAGTAACTTCTTGTACTGTCAGAGCATTATCTATGATCAGTCAAACATCACTATCTTAACTTAATTTGAGGGTTCTCTCACTCATAAAACAAAAAGTACACACTGAACCCTGTCAGTGAAGCATCTGTGGAAATCAGTTTCTTCCTTTCATAGATAAATAGTTTTACTTCTTGATTCGGACTGAGCAAGCTATTATAATTTGTGGTATATATTCAAAAAGTAGTAGCCGTGACATTTTAGGAGAAGATTTGGTTGGCAGAGTCTTAAAAATCTACACTGTTAAAATGCCACAGAATATCACTTTTCATCTGCAAAACAACTTTTTCAAAATATGAATGTAAAGAGACTATTTAAGGAGTATAATATAATATATTTGTGATGTCGCTGCCCCTTTCCCCCCAAGAAGCCAGGCGTCCATATTTTGCGGTGTTTCTTTATTTTTCAATAACCCAGGACTGTCACAGTTCCGGTCTGTGACCAAAAAGCACCATAGGACCAAATGCGTGAGCCCTCTGCCTATGCCATCAGAGACCACCGGAGGGTGCGGAATCAGGCCCGGGGAATTCCCTCCACTTGCCAGAATGGCCCAGAACCTTATCACTCTGTAAATAGCCACCACCTGTGTTAGTTGTCCATTCATGCCCTCACCTGTTCCGAGTTTCTGTTTACCCCCTGATTGGTTCCCGAAGGTTCCCCGTGCACTATTTAGGTTCTCCCCTTCGCACTCCTCCTCATGGGAACATACTGCTTTATCTACTTTGTGTTTGCCACAGCCCTCAAGCCACCTTTCTGTTTCAATATTAAAATAAAGTCAATCCTCACCTGATGCCAGCCTGCAGGTCTCCGCGTGCTTATTGTCCGGGGGGATTTATGACAAAAACAAAACAGGCTTGTGGGCCTGACGGACACACAAACATGAAAAAACTCTTATAACAACGGAATGGACCATGGTGAACTCAATTTAAATATACATTCAAAGCAAACCCCACCCAATCCCAACACAGACCCATTGTGCCCTGGTCACACCGGCAGCTGATCCCTTTGATCATCTGATTAGAAGCCGGTGTGACCAGGGAGCAAAACTCAACATAAATATGAACCAAGGGTACCACCTACATTTCTACCCAGCCGATGTAACATTACCCTCCCTCTACTGCGCACCTCCCGGGTTGCCCAAACCCAACCCAAAGGAGGAGACGTGGAGGCAAAACAGCATCCCATGGCCTGGGGGGGCTATCAGATCCTGGATTACCCATTACCCAGTGCACTGCACAGCCACTTTGGACTAACCCTTGAGACTCTCCCCCTTGAATGTCCCCCATAACCTCCTGATAGCTCCCTTGATCAAGTCCACTTTGGCCCCCACAATGCCCACAAAGCCCCCACCTGAAATTCCCTCCGCAGGGACCCTCATGCTGTTCTCCTGTAGGCCCCTCTGCAGGGAGCCCCTTGTTATCACACTGGACAGGACGACGCCCCTTCTCCTCCTCCAGCGCCGGACGATGCCCTGTCTCTTCCTCCAGCGCCGGACGACGCCCCATCTCCTCCTCCAGCGCTGGACGACGCCCCGACTCTGTCATGGTTCTGGCAGCAACCATTTGGGGGCGCTGCAGGACTGCAGTGCAGGAAGCAGCTGCAAGTACTCTCACTCTGATTATGGCGACTATTTAAAGGACATGGACTATTGCCCTGCATGGGGTCTTTAACGTCTGTTTCCTTCATCTCCATTACCTTCTCTCTCTCCTCTCCTCACCTTCACTCCTCATCTCATCTCCTCTCCACTCCTCTCTGTAATTCGTGTTATCGTGTGTCTGTTGTTCACTGTCTTGTTAATAAACACTCACAGCATGGAATTCGGCTCTGATGTCTCCTCCCTCACCTTAAAGTGGCCTCTTCGTGAGCCGGATGTGACATATATAGATGGTCATTACAACTGCCCAAAAGATTGTCGGCTGCCCTTTCAGCAACCTGGAAAATCTACACAGACCCCCTGCCTCAAAATTGGCAATGAAATTGCAAAGGACATTCACACCCGGGACATCAACTGTTTGATCTACTGCCGTCTGGCAGATGGTGTAGAACATTAAAAACAAGAACCAACAGATATAAAAACATAAGAGTACTGAATGCTTCTATAAAAAACTGTTCGCACAATGTGCAATAAAACTCAATTATTTTGGAACTTTCACACGATTAATGCAAAAAAGATAATAACAGAATATATGATTTGTGGGAGTGTGTGTGTGTGTGTGTGTGTGTGTGTGTGTGTGTGTGTGACTATGTTCCAAGGGTTGCATTGAGGGATGGCACTTTAAATTTCGTTGTACGTTGTGCAATGACAATAAAGATTATTCTGATTCTGATTCTGAAATCCTAAAAAAATTCACCTAAACTTCAAGCCTCAAACTACATTATAAAAGCATAATTCTACAAAACCCTACACACTCCCCCCCCATGGGCATAAGCAGTAGGGGTGTAACGGTTCACAAAAATCACAGTTCGGATCGATGCGACTCAGTGGTGTCACGGTTCGGTATGTTTTCGGTACAGCAAAAATAAAAATTTAAAAAAGCCAGATCATTTCTTTGACTTTGTTTCACTTTTTATTTATTAAGACAATAAACGAGTATGATCATGTTTTTTTCTTTTACTTTAAACAATGATGGAGCCATTCCTTACCCATTTTTGGGGTTTCTTTTCAGCAGCAAATAAAACAAAACCGCCTTTATAAGCAAAACCCAAAGATCCTGATAAAAATAAATTGCCAACCCCTACATCCATCAGCAAAAAAGAAACGCAAGTCAAGCTTTTCTGAAAAGGAGGAACATAAACATAAAAGTTAACCAGCTGTGTCGGGGCATGCCCGCCAGAGGGCAGCACAGACTAATATTGGGGAAAAACTATATATTTTATGTAGTGGCTCG
>JBBMFX010562346.1:0-15685 GCA_037832545.1 Rhabdalestes septentrionalis
TTACAGTCATTAGTTACAGAGACAGTCTTACAGTCATTAGTTACAGAGACAGTCTTACAGTCATTAGTCACAGAGACAGTCTTACAGTCACTAGTTACAGAGACAGTCATACAGTCAATTAAAGGGAGAGTCTCCCCTGCGTCACTGAGGTTTGTGTCTTGTTCAAGGACACAAAGGTAGAAAGTGGTGGAGATCTGAACCTGCAACTTTATGGTCACTGGGTTCACAGGCAGTTGTTTTCCTACTAGAGCACAACCACTACTTCACACTGTGTGCTGTGTTCACACATGACTAAGAAATGTAACACATCTAAAACTTAAGTTTTTTTCAGATGTGCAAGATTGTTTATTTATTTATTTTTTTAACAATCAGCATTCGTTCATTTTCTTTATGACAAACAACCGAACAAACACCCATTTTAAACAAGTGACAACATCTATGGTAAATAAACACCATGAACTTTACTTTGGATGTAACATTAAAATACAGTGAGCATGAACACAAACAAAATATATTTTAATTCATGGCAAAAATTAGACATTAAAAAGCTACCTAGCAAGTGACATAAGTACATGAGTCATGAAAGGACAGTAAAGAAACACCATGGAGAGGTTAATCACTGATTGTGAGATCTGAGGGGTAATCTGGATCGAGGGGGCGTCACCATGCTCTCGTTTTCTGCCACCTTTGAGGGGTTCAGGGACTTATAGTTGGAGTTTTCCTTCTTGCTGGACTTCTTCTGCAGAGAAAGTGCATCATAGTAATAAATAAACCAAATTAACAGAAAAAGCTCAAAGTTTGATTCATCCATTCAAACTCAGCAGCCTTCTACTGTGCAAAATGCACAAATTCTAGCAAATTCTGCGCAAAGATTTTTTAAATTCTCCATCAAATTCACAAACTTGTATGTGCTATGCAGGTCAGGTGTTAAAGCACTTATCAGATCCATCTAAGAAACATCTGTGTGTGACTGTTATACAAAATATGTTCTTCAAATATTGGAATACCTATGTATTGTTTGCCTACAGGAGAAAGACTAACAGACTAGGAATTACAATCCATTATGTTTCCTTTGGCTTTAGACAAGCAACTAATCAAATTTACCTTAAAGAATGGAACCCTTCCCTCCTCATAACACATGAGGTTCTCGTCTGATATCGACTGCTCTGTGGAGTTGCTGTCACTGGAGCTGCTAACCTCGTCCTGAAGGGAATCCTATTAAAGAAATAGATTTTTTTTTATTATAAAAGGCCCAGTGAACTTATCTGGCTATTCCTTTCACTTCAGTCTCAGTAAGTCATGATGCCCAGTGGAGCTATGCAATATGGGGAAAACAATTCATTGCAATGTATTACAATTACATATTAAATGGCCCATACTATCAGCTTTCTTGTAACTGCCTAAAACTGTATATTTACTCCACCATCCGTACAGTCCAAATATAGCACCAAAAAAGGACTTTAAGGTAACTTTGTGATGTCACAAAACCACAGTTTTAGATATATCGTCTTATCCTGGCTACAGAGGTTTAGCACCACCCATTCATGCACCAATTCACCAACACCTTTAGTGGTTAAATAGAAATATTACATGAAGACCTCACCTGGAGCTCTGATTGGTCATCCTGTCAGAAACACTGATTCGTTAGAGATTTGCATACTGCAGCCTTTTGCAACAGGAGTATTACAGAAACCAATATCATGACGACGATGAACAGGCTATATGCTGCAACCCAGTAGTGGTGCAGTTGATCTGCTACAGTTCAGCTTGGTCTGTAAATAATTAATAAATTGGCTGATGTGTGCTGTACCTGTTCAACAGGCTTCTCCTCTTCCTCTCCTTCCGCGAGGGCGTCACACTGACCGAGTTCGCTCATCAGTTGCTCCTGATGAGCCTTGAACTCATCCTCGAGCTCCGCTCTGGTCCTCATTGGGTCCAAGATGCGAGGATACTTGTACTCCTTACGCTGCGGCGTTGTGCCTACACACATGCACGTTATTGCAATATTGCAGATGGAAATGATTACATTAGCTGTCAAACGAGGAGGATCATTCATACAAGGCCTAACCAAGCACATTCCTTGGAGCATAACTTTGAAGTGGTTTGGTTTTTACCAATGTGAATGCTGCTATTAACCAATAGGAAATTTCAACAGAGTGAAGTAAAGCAGGTTCCTATGAGTGAACAATTGCCTAGTCGCTCACCAGTGGGCAGGTCCTGTCGGAGCTCGTTGCAGAGGAAGCCGGTAACAGTATCCAGCGCCTCTGTAACGAGGGTGGAGAGTTCTTCTCGATGCTGCTGCAGGGTGAACTGGTTTCTGTCCGTCTGCAGCTCCAAAACTTTTAGAGCTCCTTCCATTTCCTGCTGCACTGGAGCGAGTCGACTCCTGCATTCATCCGCCGCAGCCTGACCACGCGACTCTACACACTGCATGTAGACACAGAAGCCCAGAGAACAGTTTAGCACATTCATAACCTAAATGATCATTTATTTGATATTACTATATTTCCAGTGCAGTCAGTAAACATTCAGTGTGAAGACTGATTGCAAGCACTGCAAACCTCAAATGACATTAGGACCCGATTTCAGAGCAGGATTTCATTTGATTTCTTTGATAAGTACCAGGGTTCCTCCAGGTTAGGACAAGTTCAATTGAAAAGTTTTTTTTTTAGACCATAATGAAATAAATATACAACTGAATTTACATCCACAATGTTAAGAATAGAAAGGATAAGAAAAAAACAAACATCCTGTAATTACTAATAAAATAAGCTAATTATTTCCATTTACAACACTTGAACGGTTTGGTGATATTAGATGCAGGAAACATTAAGAGTTTCATATTCAGTTTGAGCTCCGTTAAGTGTACAATAATAACAACTGCAAATTCAAGCTTTTCTAATATTGCATGCAACTCTACTGCTTTTACAATAAGCTGCACTTAGTTTCATCAGTGAGCCTCATTTATTGTTTTTAAATTGGTTTTAGACAACCATTAAATGCTTCATTCAAGTCAGTACTGGCCAAACCTGTAATTCCCAATATAACTAAACTATTAATAACCCCACAAGATATGTTACAATCATTCCAGATAAATTTACAGTGTTTTGAGTGAGTTTTACATCAGCTCTCCGTTTATCTCTGTTGGTTCCACCCTGGTCTCATTTATAGTCTTATTACTGCATAACATGACCAAATCCCTGACTACAATAAAAAGCCATCCTGCCACGTTCATTACCTCCAGAAGGGCCTGCATGGCAGCCTTGTTCTGCTCAGAGAGGGCGAGCTGTTCCTGGGAGGATTTTTCTGTCGAGTTTTTGGCAGTGTGGCACCACTGCAGCCCTGAATCGGCCAGCGAGTTCAGAGAGCCCTGCAGCTGGCCGCAGTACCCAGACAACTCCTCCACCATCCTCAGGCCCTCCCCCGTCAGGCCACTCATCTCAGTCATCACACCATCCGCACTGGAGCCCAGGCGAGAGTGGACGGACAAAGTCTCCTCTTCAGCCTCTAAGCATTTACTGAGGAAGAGATCAAAAATGTGGCTAATCAGTATTCTGCACACATTCTATCTGATGGTAAAAAAAATAAAAATGAAAATATTGAAAATTCAACTATTTTCCTAATAGCTTAGCAAAGTCCGCACAAGTTTAAAAACCACCACCACCAAAGTGCAGCTTGTAGAACTCTCATTACCTCTTGGGGAATCTCCATTGCCATCTCATGGGCCACACTGTGGCAAAATCCATTTAAAAAACTAAACTGAAAACTAAAGGCCTCTTTCACTGCTATGCTTCCAACAAACTCAATCAAGGCACTTAGGGAAAAATCAATGACCGCATGTTAAACAGCCCTTGTGTTTCATAAACACTGTTGATCACTCCTCACCTCTGTAGCGTGTTCTTCAGAGCTTCTATTGGTGCCGTCTGTACATCTGACATTTCTCGAAGCCCCTCAAAGTCTTTCTGGGTGTCCAGAGCCAGGAGGCTCATCTGATCCTGCACACACTGGAGGAGCTGAGCCACACGCTGTGAAGAGAAATAATGGAGTTAAAACCTCCATCAGTGCATCCCGATCTCATGGAAAGCCTCAGATAAAAAAAATGAATCAATGTCCCCATTGATTGTTGAATGGTGTTGTATTTAAAAAAAATACAAATAAAATGGTTTGCTTGACACTGCCTGTAAACACACCGTTTGGTGGTTGCTGTTGGCCTGGTTAATCTGCCGTTTAAGCTTGTCTTGTTCACAGTGTAGGGAACTGAAGCCCTGCATGGCCGTCTCCCTCATGTCCACCAGCGCCTCAGCGTGACCCTTGAAAAACACGGTCATCTCTGCTTTCAGCCCCTCCATCTGAAAGGGGGAAAAAAAATGTATAAGACTACTGGCTTATAGGCAAGTGTACACTGATCCACAACAAAGTATCTGTGCATTATGGATTACATTTTTTCCTGCGGCAAATAAAAAAGTGTATATATTCAACTGTGAGACAATTTGTTTAGACCATTAACACCAACCTTTGCAGCCAAAGCTATGTATTGGTGGAGTGTTTCTTTCAAACAATCATTCATTGCCATGATTGATCTGATCCCAGGCATTGCTTGGTCAATGAGAACATCTTCCAGATGAAGCTTATGCTGGTCCTGTGAAAGGAGACAAGACAGGAACACATTAAAAAACAAGAGTTCAAGTGTTTCTATGAGAAAAGCTACTGAAATGTTAACTTATGTTTACAAACCACACACTCCAGCTTTTCAGGATAACTGGTATTAAACTACCATAGTGCCACACCTGAAGCTATTACAACACCGTAAACACTAGAGCCATCATTGCATGGGTGGAAACATGACTGAAATTAGGCCAGAGCTTCAGTTAAGCAACATTACATTCAATGTCCTGCTTTTAGCAATAATAACAACATACTTCTAAGGCCGAGGATGGCATTCACTATGACTTGCTTATTTGATGCCAGCAGGTCTTTTGGGCATCAAAATAAGCAGATCATGTCATTTTGACATTCAACCACAGAAGTCAGTTATCATTACCCCAATCTAACTTCCCTGTTATTTTAAACGACTGAGATGGACAAAAGGTCAGATCTGTTATGGTTGAGCAACAATTTTATATTCATTGTCCTGCTGTTAGTACAGATTTTTGACCACCTGGAGCCATATTTTTGTTCAGATCCTATTTTGCCCCATGAGCACTGAATAAAAAATTTAATCTGGACTACAGTTTATTTGATTAAATTTATGGGAGGACGTCAATCATCTAGACAAGACAAAAACAAAACCTTAAAAAAAGGAACAAAAAACAATACCAGAAGCTGGAGCATGGAGTCTCTGCATTCCTGAGTGAGGTTTTCTTCCTGCAGCAGCTGCCGCTTACAGCCATCCACTCCTTCCCCAACCGCCTCCCTCATAGCACTGTAGGAGCGCATCACGGAGCTCGACGCCTCTTCAAACGCACGGCCTGTTCCTCCCAGCAGCTCCACTATAAAAACAAAGTGTTACAGATGCACTGTTAATAGTCATAAATACTGCAGATACTTATATTGCAATACCTCTGAAGGCTGAAATATGCAAATGACAAACAATGATGTTTCCAAGTGCAGTTCCTGGTGAGTTACTGGGAATTCTGGTGAATCAAGGTCTTCATGTAATGATTCTGATTCATCTTTAAACATTAAAAAGGTGTTTATCAAGTGCCCACATTGTACATTTCCGTTTTATTTCTATAGTTAAAGGTAAAGGAACAATAACAGCCAAAAACATTTAAGACTGTTATAAAAATTTGCTCTTAATTGGCTGCCCCTTGCCATGATCTGGGCCATTTCATATTCTGACATACCACCAACTCCCAATATGTGGCAGGCTAATTGCAGTAATATTTTACATTGCAGAAAATGCTCCTAACTAGTCTTTGGCCCGCTGGACATTTGAGTTTGCGCACAGCAGGATTAATTTTGCCATGTCCGGTAATAGAAATTCCTACAGGACCATTTTTATCTTGAAATCTCATTCGATCTCATCCAGTTCAAATCTTGCTTACTGTATTAGTGATCTAACAAATGGGGGGGAAAGTGCTCAAGCTTCAGCATACCAAACACTAACAGCTATACAGTTCACTGAGTAATCTTGCTTTGTGAACCCTCTACCAGGTTTAGCATTTCTTATATAAACCATTTACATAAGAAATGCTAAACCTGGTAGACGGTTCACAAAGCAAGATTACTCAGTGAACTGTATAACTTCAGATGAAAGTGAGCTCTGACTAAAGCTGCTCAGTATCCCCTCCATATGCCAGGACAGTGACTGACCCACAGCATGGCGGTAGTGGTCCATCATGGCGGTGTGTTTGAGGCTCTGCTCCTGCAGTGCAGTTTGCATGCTGCTGCAGCTCTGCTCCATGCGCTGGCTGAAGCTCTTCTGAACGCTGCTGTTGTGCTGCTCCACGGCCCGCACGCGCTGCAGCTTGGCATGGAGGCCGCCAACGTCTGCCGTGCTGGCCTCTGCCGTGTTGAGCAACTGCACCAGAGGCAGACATAAAACTACAGTCAGCACAAAACCTAACAAATGTTTGGAACACATGAGTGAGGGGACAGTTTCTCACTACAGTCATCACTCTGACAAATTACCTGGTCTGCGGTGCCGTACAGGTGCTCCTTGGTGGTCTGCAGATGAGTGGCGATGAACTCCTCCTGTGTGAGCTTATGCCTGGTCTCCTTCAGGTCCTTGTGGGCCTCTTGTAGTTGCTGGGTCTTCTCGTGCAGGTCTTCAGTGCACTGGTCCAGCCTCTGCTTACTGTCCGAGAAGAGCGCCACTATCTGCAGCACACACAGAACATAGCACTGAAAGATTCTACATGGAAAAAGACTACATTTTTACTATAATGTTATCACAGTACCACATTGCATCAATACCAACCATTTTAAATCACAAATCCTGGATTGCTTTGCTTTAATGCTCAAGTGATGAACAGGAGGTCACAGTTATGGTTACAGTGAGAAACATCTGAACAATTAAGTCTATGTTAGCTGGGGGGGGGGGGGGCGGGGTGGGCTTCAGCCAAATGACAGATTCCTGAACTGGGTGGAAAACCAAAACACATAAAGGTTCAGTAAGACAAACTCACCAGATTCAGCTCCTCCTCCACTGCGGCAATCCGCTCCGTGTACTCTGTTATCTGCTCTTCCTGACTGACAAGTTTACTGTTCATACTCCTACAAGAAAACAGGCAGCTGTCAGATTTAACACCACAGAATTTCTAGAGATCATTAAATACGAAGAAAACATGACATCTCAGGACTTGGTAAACACAAGGCAAAACTTACTCAAAGTTCTCAGAAGAGAGATACACTCCATGTTTGTCACGGGCAGCGGCTAAATCCCTTTTCAGACGCTCGATCTCCTCTGTGTATTCCTGTACAAAATAAATTATTTAATTAAAAATGGCCCGTCGAGTTTCAGTTGGACGGCGGAACTTTTAATGAAAACTAGAGAGCACAGCTGGCAGGTCTGGCCTAACTCACCTTGATGAGAGTTCTCTTGGTGAGTTTCTGGTTCACTTCAGGCTTGTTCATGATGTTCTTCGCCCTGTTAGCGTAATCCAGCGTGCTGAGTGTCTCCTGTAAACATCAGTATCGGTTAAGAAAGGTGCTTGTCCTCCAAGCTCAGGGACTTCTTTACACTCTGACAAACTGAAAACCCTCAAGCTGTGGGAAAATACATTATTTCTTAAACTTTTCTGTTAAAGAGATCATCGTAATTACCAAAATCGATAACTAGTGGTCCAGTTGTAAACTCCCAAGAAATGTTTTGTATTTAAAGTTTACCTTTTCAGTTTCGCACTGCAGCACTGAGTGTAATGTGGCCAACTGGTAATATAATACCTCGTCAATCGGGTATGAGGCAAGACACATCAATCTAATTAATTAATTTTGAACCATTATAATAGTTATTTGATCATTTTACTTGTTTGCTACCTTAGCCACAATCTCATGTTTTGAAATGTGTTATGGTTTTAAAGTAGTGTACATTTGGAGATGAAGCCCACCTCCAGGTTGATTGAGGCTGGAGAGACAGTCGCAATGATGGAGGTTTTGGTGCGGCCCCCCAGCGAGTCCTGCAGAATTCGGGTAAGTTTGGACTCTCTGTATGGAACATGGGGTCTACGCTCCACCAGAGCCGTGATGACTCGACCAAGAGTCAGCAGAGACTGGTTTATGTTACCGGCCTCGCGAGCACGCTTGTCCACGGCTCCCGAACGACCGATGTTCTCACTGCCAGCCAGATCGACCTTTGGAGAGGAGAAGGGCAGAAAATAAATTTAACTATCCAAAGAGACAAGAGGTACACATCACAACTGTAAACTAAATGTTAATTTAAATTAAACAGGATTGGCTTAAGAGTTTAGGAGAAATGCATCAGAGATCCAGCTAGCTAAATGTTGGAGCAAAATCTGTAGATTTTGGAGCCAAGATTTATCACTTTAGAAAGATGTGAAAAATCTGTTCTCCTCAGCCTACTTTAAAATCTGCATTCATACATTTTTCATTTCTTTTGTAAAACTATTTATGCTTAGTTTTATTCTATTCTTGTCAGTCACATTGAATGATGTTTGTGCATGATAAAGGGCTTTACAAATAAACTTAACATGTGAAACAAGTGCTTTTAAGGTTGCAAGTCCCAACAGTTGTACTTATTGTTGAAACATTCATTTTGACATCTGCAAACACACCGAACAGGTGAGGACACCAGACACACAAATTACTCATAAAATCAGTTAGGTGTGTTTATTCTTGGTCAATTTGCAACACAGCACAGCAAAAAATCCTCACCAGGTTCAGTTTTCCAATCTTCACCAGCTCCTCTCCATCCAGAGTAATCTCCTTCATGTGAATAGTGACTGAGAACACCGAGTGGGAACGACTGACAAAGAGAAATGTGGGAATATGAAGGGACTCGAACATACATTAGTCATCAGGAAAATGATCAAAAGAATATCTGTATGTAAAATGGGTTCGGAGCAGGAAGTTCAGGTCAGGGGTGAGGGAGATACAAAGCATATACCCATTGAGATGTTCTGCCCTAAACAAACATGTAAATACACCTA
The DNA here is from genome assembly GCA_037832545.1 of Rhabdalestes septentrionalis. NCBI lineage: Eukaryota > Metazoa > Chordata > Actinopteri > Characiformes > Alestidae > Rhabdalestes > Rhabdalestes septentrionalis. The sequence continues at coordinate 9,111 of JBBMFX010562346.1, forward strand.
TATTGGTATTTAGAGTTAGAAACGGATATTGATTTGTTTTTAGCTTTACAGGTATGCAGACCAGATGTGGAGCACTTAAGCACTGATGTACATCACTCTGGATACGTATAAATAAATCATTACCCGATTACAAAACATTCTGGTTTGTTTACTGTATAATTCAATGTGTTCCTTTTCATTTTGTATGTTTTCAATAGTTATCTACAGTGTAGAAAATGAAATACAAACATTTGAATGGTAGTGTGTTATTACACTGCACATTCTCTATTCTGCTGCTGCTCTATTTATTTTCTCTGCTGCCAGAACACAGTGTGTCATAATAATGGATTCAAACTTGTAACCGTTAACTGCACCAAATGTTCTTGTCCCATTTTGCTGCTTGTACTCTTTGCACTCTATTTTGTCTTGTCGGCACTTATGCAGTCATCTAGAGTTTGTTTGGTTCTTGTGATGCTGGACAGTGCCAGCGCAAGAGCGGACCAACTGGGTGGGCATCTAACTGAATATGGGTAGACACTATCGGACGTGTGTGCTTGGTGACTCGATATATTAGAGAATTGCTGGGGAAGGAAGGTTTTTTTTTTCTTTTTCCATTGGGTACTGTGTATATGGCTGAAATGACAAACCTACATTATGCCTGTTCGTCACACCTTCTTACCTGGAGTATGCATTCATTAGGGTGGAGGCAGTTCTCCTCTTGGCAGCTCCTCTCTCCAGAATCTGATAGACCTCGTTCTTGTTATGTACCGTGATCTCCTCCAGACCCTTTACGATTACTCCCCTCTGAGACAAAAAACAAATGTGCTTTGAAGTAAAAGCCACAAACAAGGATAAATAACTGGGTGACAAATGCAAGGCCTGGGGGTTTTAAAAACATTTTCTATTGGCATTACACTCCAAGAGCACACACGTATAGTGAAAGTCTATGTTGTTGTGATGTGGTAAAAAAAAAAAAAAGTTAAAATGCCCATTTTTATAGGGTAAACCCTAAATATGCCCCCAAATTTGCTCCTTTACATTTTCTTTAAGGCTAATGCATTAAGCGGAGTTTTAAATTAAATGAAACGGTTTAATGAAATTAAACCGTACTATACAGTTTACACTGAAGTCTGCGGTGATAGATGCAAATACAGATGTTCCCCCTGTATAGACTGGACAGTAATTCATGCGCAGGCGTTTTCTGAGGTATAAGCCGGTAAATACAGCAATAAATTAATTTACAGTAGTAAAATACAGGGATTTAAGAACAAAGCGAACAAGACGAAGACACTCGAGACGCTCCACAGGGGAAATTCTGGCCTGCAGCGTCACAGGGCAGTAGCCAATCAGCAGTAAGCAGAAAAAAAAATATTCTTGGATTGGCTACTTTCAAGCCTCCCACCTGTGAGTATGGCGGTATTTCATCATACCAGGACGCCTTTCTTTGTGTTTCTCTGCACAGTTCCAAAACATTTCTAGGTTTTTTGGTTTTTTAATGTGTATTTAATTACAATAATATATGTGTGCTACAATATTTGTAACTTATATTTCTTAATTTAACACTTAATTGTATGAAAATGTATATATTGTCACAAAAAAAAAACCTGACATTCGGGGCTTGTCTGCCACATCTGCTCGTCTTTCTTTTGGCATCTTGAAATTACAGTAATTTGAAAGTAAGACTAGTCAGCAAAGCAATCTATTTAGGACTTTTCTATTTGAAAACAGACTGATTGGCAAAAATATGACCACAGGGAAGGATTAAGACCTGACCAACCTTGTTCCTGGGGTCATCAAAAAGCTGCAGCCTCTCTGTAACATCAGAAGAAGGACTGAGCAGGTCAAACAGCTCTTCGTTATAGATCTCCAGCAGGGAGACTTTGACAGAGAACTCTGTGCCATTATCGGTCAGCTTCTCAAAAATCTGGTGGAGCGTACGAGGAATGATACCGGCCAGAGGATCCTACGCAAAAGAAGAAAATATCTCAGGTTGGAGAAAGTGTAGAAATTGCTCATCCCATTTTGATGAAAATATATGTATTTTACCTCCTCCCAGGTAAATTCTTCATTGGGGGATCGCTCACCCTCCATCGTGAAGGTTTTGCCTGTGCCAGTTTGTCCATACCTTAAAAGAAAAAACAAATCTGTTTCAAACCGTTGCTCAAACAATGAACAGAAAGTGTATTAAAAACTTCAGAAAAGGGACAAATTATTTTAAAAGACACTCACGCAAAGACTGTGCAGTTATATCCCATAATAACCTCATCTAAAATGGGACACACAACACTCCTATACACCTCTATCTGTTTTGCAGATGGACCGAACACCTGCATGTTTAAAAACACAGATATAGATCAGGGAATTCAGCAATGCAACATTAAAAACTATACAATAAACAATACTACATTCACAGACATACATGCGATATCAGAATCAGAAAACTTTATTTACCCCAGAGGAAATTGTTATATAATTCTAAAAAGTAATGGGTGAAAGCAATCCAAATACTCACCATATCAAAGGTGTACATTTTCCTGGCTGTTTTGTCATTGACATTCCCTGTCCGGACTGTCACCTCTTTTCTGTTCTGGTCACACTCAATCACTCCGTGAGAACTGGATTTGCGCTCCACAGTGTTAAAGGGCCTGAAACAGATTGGGTTCAGCCACACAGCCAGATCAACCGCATTTAATTTACATGTGTTTACAGGAAGGACAAACTCACCTGCATCGTACGACAACTTGGATGTTTCGCCCCTTTTCTTCCTTTTTGGCCGGCGCGAACTGATTAATTGAAGACATCTTCAGAGAATGTCTTCTGGGTGCATACAGGGCTGCAGCAGTAGCAGCCTATGTCTTACTGTAAACATATTTAAATAATAAATGAGGGTTAGACTAAAATCTGCAGTAATTAATTCATCTCATTTTCTTACAGACATCAGCATTTAGTGAACACTGGATTTTTTACAGTGTGTTTCTGCTTATTTATTTAATTGTTTTCTATACCGTTCTTGTCTGTATGTCACCATGAAAACCTGGCAATTGGTTTCAAAAAGTTCCCTGATTCTGATAGAGCAGTTACACTTGGTTAAACAACTTGGTTAAACAGAAATATAATTTTAGCAAAATTTTTTGTACAAAAAATAGGAAACTTGTCAACTGGTCAGTCCATCTGTCACCTTTAACAGATGTTTAGTAAGAGTATACACATACTTGAGTCTTAAATTTATTGTAAACATCTCTATTTAAACACTTGGGTTCAAAATAAGAGAAGGAACTGGTACCGCTAATTATAAAGAAGTTTTTATATGTTCATGTAATAAATCAGACAGCACAACTGATTTAACATAAAGCAACTAACCACTTTGGCCATAAACCAGAATTAACTTAAGTTATTTGATATTAAAATATTATTAAAACAGACACAGCAAAGGTACAACTAACCCTCATGTTCAGATTAAGTATTACACTTTATGCTAGGGAGCAACTTAACAGCAATTTAAACCTCCAGAAAATGGGTGAAAATAAAACTGCTACACTAGTTTTAATGTCTTGAATTTTTTGACGATTACCTAATTAGGGCTACAAATAAAATAATAATAGCCCCATGTCTCATGAAAAAGTTCTTGCGGATGTTCGCCCTCCTTCATTTGATGTGAACCGTCAGTGGTTCTTGTACTACCACAGGCTTAATAACATTAAATTGTGTCACAAATGGCGAGGGAGGTGCTGCCGGAAGATTATAAAATCTCATATGGCCTTCAATATCATACAATATTTTAAATAAAGTTGTAAAATTATAATACATTATGCTTTCAAACAAACTCCTAAAAGAGCCTAGGGTCAAACGGTCCCCAAAACAACAACAATGTGTCCACAGTGTGCGCTGGACATTTTAAACATCCCTATTTACACAGTTAATCCCAATAAATTAAGAAGAGTCATTTAATTTATTTAATAAAAAACTGATGTAAATTATTTAATCAGACACACTGAATAAGGTCTAATTGACACCAACAAAAATGTAAACCGCTTCTCCGTTTCACTTTTAACTCCTTTTTGATCACTAAAGCAGGGAAAATGTGGTGTAAAACCAATTTTAAGAGGTTTTTCCAACGTCAGGAACTTAAACGAATGGAACACCATTATAAAGCCGAGCTATAATATTAATAAGTACTTAAACGACCTCAGGATGAAATACTGTGGTAAAGACATCTAGTAAACAATCTTAAATACAAAGTAAACGTCGAAAACATTAGTAAATAGCCAAAACCTCAGGTCACGCTGAAGACTTAGCTTTAGCTTTAAAGCGTCTTTAGCGGAGCAGTTATCAAGCCAAATCACAAATTAGCTTTAAAAGGCTTCTAGACCAAATAAACTGTCATCTGCAGCTATAGTAAAATTAAGTTAACCCACCTCCTCGGCGAACAGTCCCCTCTGTGTTTATGACAGGTGAAATGTATTAAATATCTCAACAATGTACACAGAAAACCATCAACCCTCTCACTCTGATCCAGCGATTGGGGAGCAAACGGTTACTCGTTTTGAATGTGGCGCACAAGCATATTATAGCCAATCAGAGAACAGTTGTTATCCTCCATGTTACCCCATTGGTTAATAGCGGTTCCAATCGTAGAACAATTAAGCCAATCAGAGGAAAGACACTTTTCTTCTCACCGTCTTATTGGTTGCAAAACAGGACCGGCAGTGGACATGGTTTACCCAATCAGCGGAAGAGATATGCCAACCTGCAACGCCCACAGTCATGATTTGACGACTTATTGGTCAGAGTGGTATGGGGCGGTCCGTTGTGTAGCATCACGGGAGTGCGTGTAGTTTGAAAAACAAAATATACCCAAAATATTGCAAACAAGATAAACTAATTATTATTACTGTATACACACGAACACGCACAAATACACACAAACACACACACACACATTTACTGTATATTTATATGGATATGCATTGCTCTGGTTTACATTGCTGTGCTAATAGGGCACAATGCACATTAACATTCCATTTGCACATAGTGCATACTGCTGCTACATTTATATTAAAACCTCACATTCTAATTGTTTATATATTTTATCTCAAACTTGTGGTGCTCCTTGTTCGTTATTTACTTTTAGATTTGTATTAAAACTGTATTATTGTTTATAATATTTGCACAGTAAAAATGTTCACATTCATATTTATATCATATATAATGCGTTTGTGTGTTTGCATTGTAAAATGTACAATAATTTTCATTCTCTTTATTCCTTTAATAATCTACGAGTGCATTTTCATTCTTTTCCATTAAATAATTTTAGTCATACACACAATTATTTTGATTTGTTTTTAATATGAAAATTACTTTGTTGACTCATTCTCTCCTCCCATGCTAAAAGAAACAAACAAAAATTTATACATAAAATAAATAATGTAATAAAAAGATCTGCTACTGATAATTTACACATTCGAGCACACTTATTTTCTGTATATTACCTTTGTTTTAATTAATTACTTTTCATTCTTTTCAATAAATTTGAATATTTCGAATGAATTGTGATCCCCAGTATTTTCCCAGTAGACAGTAGGAACTATTGGAAGTTGTTGTTCTCGGTTCCAGCCCGAGCCCGCGCCGACCGTACTCTCTCTCACATGAGGAGAGAGAGGAGAGAAACAGACTGTCGCGTATTTATAAACTTCTTTATTAAAGTACTTTATTGAAACACATTATTAAAATAACTCTCGGATGATCAGGAAACAGCAGGCCGATTAGCGAGTCCGCGGCGGAGGTGAGGGAGCGGGCTTCTGGATGAATGGTAGGTTGTTAGCCAGCGAGCTAACCGGAAACAGAAAATAATCACAAAAAGCTAAAGAAAAGAAAACGAAAGAAACACGAAAGATGCTGAGAGAACTGCTGGAGCTGCCTCCAGAGGACCAGATCTTCTACTCGGTCCTCCTGTTCTCCTGGACGGTTTACCTATGGGAGGCCTACCTCTCCTTCAGACAGGTACCAGAGAGATTTTTTTCAGGGGGAATGCACTATATGCACAAAAGTATTGGGACACACTTCTTTAATAGTGAATCCACTTAATTTCCAGTGAAGGTCAGTCTTAATGCTTCAGCAAACCAAGACATTTTTTGGACAACGCCATGCTTCCAATTTTGTGGAACCTTTTCTATTCCAGCATGACTGTCCCTGTGCAAAAAGCAGCCCCATAAAGACGTGACTGGAGGAGTTGTTGTGGAAGAACTTGTCTGATTCTGACCTCAACCCCATCCAGCACCTTTGGGATGAACTGGAATGGAGGTTGTGATTCAGGCATTTATGTCCAACATCAATGTCAAAAATGCTCTACAGAAATTCCCACAGAAATCTTGTGGAAAGCTTTCCAAGAATAGTGGAAGCTGTTATAGCTGCAAAAGGGAACCAACTCCATATTAAAGTCTATGAATTTGAATGCAATGTCATTAAAATCCTCTTTGGCATACTGGTCAAGTGTCCCAATACTTTCTGTCCACTTAGTTTAATTTCTTCTCTGAGTATTTTTTATTTTAATCATTTATTACCCAGATCTGAGAAATGTTCTACTCTGAGGTGTGTAT
>JBBMFX010562381.1:0-15680 GCA_037832545.1 Rhabdalestes septentrionalis
CTGTGCATTGCCTTCTCACATGACCCCCTTTGGGGTTCATTCACACTTACTCCAGTGACAAGGAAATAAGTTAAACATGAAACTGGCCTCAGGCGTTTAGTGCACAATTTCTGTGAATGTTTAAAATGCTAAACATTTTGCACAAACCTTGCTATGTTTAAATGTTGCGGCATGTCTTAGCACTAATTACTATTTTATTATTATTACATTGCTATTAAAATGTGTTCTCTGTAGAACACGTGTATTATTTACTCTTTACACACTATGTATTATTTGTCCAGGATTGCCCTAAGCCCTGCATATGACCGTAGATGGATGCTTTAAAAAAAAAACATTCAACAGAAGGTAGAATGTGCTTTCTATCACATAAAAGTGAGACTGCATTCTCAATATTGTTCATTTGCTAAGGATCAATATTGTTCATTTTCTCAGGCCTAGGTGACAACCCACTCAGCCAGGTGAGGCTCAGACTCGGGCAGTGCTATCACCCTGGCATGCCCCTCCTCAATCCCAAAACAAACCTGGCCTTGGGCAGTGTAACTGTCTCGTGTGTCCACAGGGAACATGTGGGAGGACCCTGCTGAGAGGCAAGTAAAATCCCATTTTAAACCTTCTTTTGGTTTTCTGGTTTGGTTCTGTCTATTCCATGGAAAGTATCTTTCTCCAATTTGGGTGGGACACTCAAACAAGCAAGTTATACTAGTCTAGACAAGGATTTAATTTTGTGCCAGGTTTCTAGGCAAGTGGTTCTCTTCATAAAAAGCAATCATTTTGAAATTTCAAATGTCCTTTTGCTAATGCTGGAATAAGCAAATATATTTTAGTTCTTTAATGCAAATAGGAATACAAATACAAGGTTTTTACACAAGGTCACGCCCTCAGCGTCAGGGTATGGTTAGGTCTGAGCCCGGTGCCGGGCAGCTCAGCTGTTTCAGTGTAGTTCTCTCCTCGCTAATCAGCTGGGTTACTGGACACCAGGTAATGGGCTCAGCTGTCTTATGTGTATATCTAAGTCTGTCGTGTTTAATTTTCACATGGTTATTTGTGTCAATCCCCCCATGTGTGTGAAAGAAAAGCTTGCTCGTTTTAGAACTTCAGTTCTAGCTCTATTTCAGGAGAGATTCCCGTCTTCGTGTCACCCACGGAAAGCTGAGATGAATCTTATGGTCACCAGCGCCTAAAGGTGTGTATAAGCCTGTCCAGAAAGAACTGCTGGGGGGGTAGGTTTTTATTCCAACCAAGCAGGAAGCACACCTGATTCCACCTCAGTAATCAGTAATCTTGGTTTTCAGTTACACAGATGTAGATTCTTCTTGGTTGGGATGAAAACCTGCATCCACAGCAGCCCTTTCTGGACAGGTTTGGACACCCCTGGCCTAAATGCAGCTGCTCAGCTGATCATGTCCCCTAAACCCCTGCCCGACGGAGAGTGGAAGGACTTCAGTGATTGGAACGAAACACTCTTTCAGTTCGTTGACTTGTTTTGTTCGGAGCTCCCTAGCTGATATTTTGTTCTCAGTTTTGATTTAACATTCTTTTTTCGTTGAAGTTCTCTCAGTTCTCTTGCTCGCACCGACATGACAGATCATAATTCACTGTCCAATTAAAAATACCCTGTATGAATCCAACATTTAGCTTAATGTGGTTTTGTTGTAAAAGTAACAATTTAACTATTTAAAGAAAGACTTTCATAACTTAGGTTGTAAGTGTATTTCCTATTTTTGTTAAATGATTCATTCAGTCATTTACTATTCAAGCGGGGTTGTGAGAGTGTGAGGACAGGGAAGAGATCTAGAGATCTATCAAAGTTCACCAAAATTGTTTGTATATTTTTTCCTGAATGTAGCAGTCCCACTTGAGAAAAAATGCATTTGGAGTATGATGTGGGTGATTAGAATAAAATGAATTATGTTACCACTGCCTCAGTGGGGGCTACTCTGCCAGAGCACAGATCTGCAGTGTCCCTCTCAATGTATTTTGTACCCTGCTAGCCCCCAGTGCTATATGGCATTTATCAGAGGTGGTAAAATTACTGAAATTGTCATCAAGTAAAAGTATCTTTATTTGCTTAAATTCTACTTAGGTAAAAGTAAAAGTAAAAAATTACTTTGTTGCTTTCAATTACTTGATGTAATTTTGTCATTTTAATTGAACACTGCAAACAAATCCACAAAATCGAAACAGAATCAAACTGCAGTATGTCCAACTTCACTGTGGGATAGAAACTTCCGGTGTGTCTGTGCAGGTTTGTTGTGGAACCTGCTCTTACTGTTCATTTTACAGTGAAGGCACATTGCTCTGCTATTTCCAATATCTTTAAAATGCTGCATTTGTTTATGGGTGCCAGTCAGATTTAAGTGTTTTGTGACACATTCACCGCCGTCTACACACTTTCCCACTCACCTCTGTCTACTGTCTCACAGACTGACTGAGGGGACAGGCACACACTCCTTCTGACTGTCACCCTCTTTTTTTCAAATGATGGAACAATCCTATATCCTGACATGTGATTGGTCACAAGGCCGCCATGCTGCCAATCAAAATAAAAGCCATGAACAGAGTTGAGTCACCAGTAAGAGCTGAGCAGCGAATGGAAATAAAGTGGGGAGCGGCTCTCACTCGATGGGAGTCGGCTCTTCTGATTCACTACAAAGCATTGTCTCTTAGAGCTGCCCGTGCAATGTCCTTTCAGTTCAGGCCGATTGTTTTTTCCCACATTTTATTTTTTACTTAGTAACAGGGGGTTTTCAATTAAACAAGATGAGGTAAAGTTTAACTAATACTGGTGCTTTATTCAAGCTAACATGTTCACCCAGAGTGGGCTACAGAATTCAAATCAAAAACTCAGTGGAGAAACTCACATCAGGGGATGAATTGAAAGTAGCAATGTTTCATTTCACTTCATCTTTTGCTAACAGTCTACATTGATTACAATTAAAAAGACTCAACAATTTCTCTAATTATATAAACTACATAAAAGAACAAGCCTGTGTGCATCTGGCCATCGCCTGAAAACAGAAAGGAGCCCTGTGACAGGACTAGGAGGGGTTTTGGTTGTTAAATGTTTCTTGGCAAGACAGAGGCTTTTACACTGCTATAATCTGGATCAAATGCATCTCATAATGAGTCCTGAGGATCAGGATCAAGAGAATCAAGGATCAGATTCAAAACAGTTTTAACTGTGTCAGTGCATTAAAATGCATTGAACTGCAGCTGAATGTTATCGCTGCTTAGCAGGTTCTACTCTACCACAGCAGATTTATTCTCATCCATGACAGAGAGAGAGATACAGTAAAAAACTAAAGGAAATATGCAGCAGGAATGTCTATTATGCTTAAGGCCATTCCATATTGCCTTATTCGTACTTGAGTTCTTATTGGTTTGTGAAACTTCATCACGGCTCATGGTGGCTGCTATTGAAAGTGTACACATAGCACACATTAGTGATACGTGGGTCGGGCATTTTTCCAACCCGTGGGTCCCGCTTTTATGAAATTATTTGGCCCGCCGCAGCCCGCCCCTCACAACCGTATCTATTTTTACAACCCACCCCGCCCCGCACCCGCGACCATTAAATAGACATTTAATACTAGGCATTGTAATTCAAATGAAAACAGCCTTTGTTTCACCCTGAAAGTGCTAAGAAACATCACCCTGTAAACTGGCAACAACATATGATTATGAATATGAACGATAGATCAGGTCATATTAATAACAAGATAATAATACAAATTTTAAACATTTACAAAGCAGCGTTTGTAATCTAGGCTAAACAATTTTTTATTTTAGATTTGTATAGGGCAGGCCTACAGTTTACAGACTACGCTAAATAACCACTGACATTTTTTTTTTCATTTATCAAACGGAAATGTTCATTTAGCGTTTTACGTTCGCTGTGCAAAAAAATTACATCCACTCTACCGGGGTTTAATCTATTTCGCCTGGACTCCAGCATCCAGCCAGCAGAGCTGAATGTGCGCTCACTTTATGCACTTGTGGCTGGGACACAGAGAGTCATTTTTGACACCTTGGCAAGCACAGGAAAGACATTGACTGCCAGAAGCTTAGTAATGTCCTCTCCTCCCAGAAAGACTAGCCCTCAATGTAGCGCTGAACCTCGTCTCTCTCGGCAACGTCTTCACAATCATCCTCCCACTTACTAAACTCATCTATTTTCTTTTGACTCGCTCAGCTTCGTCAACTAAAAATAAAATAACAATATTTAACCTTTTACACATACATTAGACCACAGTTGCTAAAACGTAAGCTATTATTAGCTATTTTTTTAGCCGCCACTCACCTGGAGGCATGGGCTCTGGCTTCCTCGCATTTGCTGGATGTGTAAGCGGCGCACTGTCAAATTTCCAGACAAGTCGTCTGGCCTGGTTGTAGACAGCGTTTCGCTCCTCTGCCTGAAACATCTTCAGGGACTTAAAATGGGGCCAAAGAAACGTTCCAAGCTTGTGAGTGACACTGATGAACATTTTCTCATTTCGCTGCTGCGTTTGCTGCCCAAATATAAACCATTACTCCGGATCACTGTATGGGGGCTCGCAGTGTTTCTTCAGTTTAAAAAACCAAAGCACGACCAGCTGAATAGTTGGATAAGTATCACCCTCAATCTCTTCACTCGCAGTTTTAAAAGGCAACAAAAACCATTCTGTGGAGCTAATCTTTCTCCTGCAAGGCCTGTTGGATTTCATGCTATAATTTGAATATATGGTGGCGTGTTCTCTTTTACATCAAATGTGTGTTTGAGAACGATGTTAATGACATGGGAGGTGCACGGCATCCACTTGTAGCTGTGAAGCGCAGCTTTTATGTCTGCGCCCTGGTCACTTACAAACATTACTTTTGATATGCGAGCAGGTTCAATACCAAAGTCATGTAGCTCTTTAATAATTTGCTCGCGGATGTTTTGTGCTGTCTTTTTGAGAGTTGAGTCAAATTCAGCTGTGCTTGTGACACGGCTCTCCAATTTACAGTCGTCATTAATGAAGTGACCAGTAAAAGCAGTGTGTGTTCGTTTGTTGAACTTATCAGTCCACATGTCAGTGGTAATAGCTATGCCGCAATACGGAGCTTGATTTATCTTCTTTGAGAGGATTTCTTTTTTTTCTTTTGCGGTTGATCTGGCTCTGTCGCAAATAGTTTTCCTGTGAGGGAGTAAACTGCTGGCATCGACACGTCCGTAACTTGAACTATTGTTAATTAGACACTGGGCTGCGGTCTGGAATCCATCTCCAGATACTATGTCGAAGGGCCGCAGATCTCGACAGCAAAATTCAACACAAGCGTCTGTGACCTCGGACTTGACATGAGCTGGTACTTTACTGAGGAAAGCGGTTATATTTTCAGACGTGCCACTGTCGTCCTTTTTCTTGGACCCCCAACAAATATGTCTTGACATGTTGGAAGTGCCTGTTTTGTGGCTCTCATGTTTGTATATTTTTTCACACTAACTGCACTTATTGTCTCCTGCTGCAACTATTTCTGAGAACCGGTCCCAAACATGAGATTTAGCAGCCTGACTTTATTTTCTTTTAATGATGTAAATTCCCGACCTCAGTTTCTCCCGCACCTCGTCTTCCATCTTCATTTTTATTTCTTTGTTTTTGTTGTGACTGACAATGGTAGCTGCTTGGCACTTTCGTGACTTGTCACGTGACGTAACCTTATCAAAGAACTTAATAAAATATGAAAATAGATATTCCCAAATATTTAATATAGGCTATAGGGAATTGCATGCAACATACATGGATTTTTTATTTAATTTTGTTTTTAATGACCCGCCCCAACCCGCCCCACAAATAAAGTGACATTTTCTGTACCCGCCCCAACGTGGGTTACGAGACGATCCGTGCATCACTAGCACATCAAAAACCCTGGAAGTGTCCTCAGTCAGTGGGTTTTTAATCAAAGATTCACCAGAATGTGACTTGTGGATTTAGGTAGTAAAGTCTGTCAAGTTTCTTACCAAAGCTAAATGTAAACTTCTAATCAGGGGTATTTAACATTACGGAGTTTAAGTAAACTCACTCTTGTCTTACAAAAATACCACAGGACGTGTCCTGATTGTCAAGGAATCAGGAGTATATTCAGAAGATACAGCGTGTCTAAAAGGGTGCGAGGGCCTTGCTGAGGCAGCAAGAGTTTTGATCCAACTATCCAGGCCCAAAGGGTTGGTAACATTTTTAAAAAAAAATTTCTGAAGGGCATTTTCACCAAGGACCAGGGGCGCCGCCAGGGGGGGAAAGATTAGAACGATTCTAGGGGCCCAGCACTGACATGGGGCCCTGTAAGGGGCTAGTAATATTATCTTAGTACGAATAAAGCAAATTCTAATCTTTCATGGGGCCCAAGATTTCTGGTGGCACCCCTGCCAAGGACCACTGTTGTCAATCAAGGGACATTATCTTTGTCATTTGATGATAAAGCACCTTAGGAAAATCCGTCCACATGTGCTTAGAAACCGTTTAAGAGTAGCTGAAAGATTCATTATAGGGTTTTGGCAGACCAAGACATTTTGGACAAGGTCATGCTTCCAGCTTTGGATGAGTTCGGTTTAGAGGAACTTCTTGATTGGCTTGCACAGAACCCTGACCTCCATCTTGCACATTTGGGATGAACTGAAATTGTGAGCCAGACTTTCTTGTTCAACATCAATGCTGCAGATTACACACTAGATGCAGGAATATTCCTGTGATACTACAGCATTCAGCCACAAGATAGTGGTGTCAGGTACTGATGTTGGATTGGATCTGGATCACAAATGACGCTCTAACTCATCCCGAAGTTACTGGATCACCCCAGAGAACGCAGTTCCATTTAATATCCCTCTAGCAGATGGTTGACCTGGTGATATTAGGCTCATGTGAGGCTGTCCATTGTATTGGCAATGCTTTTCTATTGAAAGGCAAATGACCAAAAATAAGGGGCATGTCTTGCCTGGATCTATAGTGCAATAGTTTAAACCAGGGGCGTCAGAAGCATTTTTTATCTATTTTATGCTGCGTGCGTTCAAATCTCATTCTGTACAGACAGGCTGCTGGGATTTCCAGTGGTGTGTGTTCTTCTATCCGTTTAGTGGAGTGGATTCTTTCGCGAAAGATTTAAGATTCAGCATCACTGGGTGAATTCATTATTTAAGTAAAATGTGGGTCCAAACGAATAATTATGGAATGTGAGGGGAACACGTCCCCCTCTGGTTGAATGGCGAGGACGCCCATGGTTTAAAGTCCAGAAGGTTGTGGGATCAAATCTGAATTGTTGAAGTTATATCTTACATATTCCACTTCATCTGAAAGTGAAACGTCCAAAAACAGGCAGGCCAGCGGTGGGGTCCTGTGGCTCAGTAGTAAGAGCAATGTCTCCAGGACTTTGCTTATGCCTTTTTTGGCAATCTGACTTTCAGATCAGGTCTGCTGTTCATGATATAAAGCTAAAGGCTCTGATTAGAACCTGCAACACCTAGTGCTGGAGGCAGTGCTCTTACCACTGAACCACAGAATCCTGTTGCTAACATGCTGTAGGATCCTGTGAATAAGTTCTTAGCAGAAATGGAAGGAGCCCATCTTGGGCAAAACATGCTTTGTCATTAGCTCTTTCTTTAAGTGATCCTGGTTTAAGCCAGAGTAATAGGAACAACATAAACAGTAAGTGACTCAGAATCATTATAAGAAGAAACTAGATTCTAGGGGATTTGAACTATCTGCAATTATCAGGAAGGTTGATGTTCTGGTTCGTCCAGAATGAGCTTTTCTACAGCAGCTTGTTTTCAGCTGGTGTATCATCAGTGATGTTCAGATGACTCCCAGTTGTATTGCTGACTCCTTTTTGTATAATGACTCTCACTGCATTCAGATAGATAGATTTCAGTATGGAGTTGGTCTCCCTTTGCAGCTGCTATATATTTTTTTTTTTCTCAAAATCAATATTAACACCTAATAATCAGAACCATTGCTCACCACTTTATTACAGTAAAATAAAGGTTCGGATTTCAAAGCAATAGTAAAGCAACAGAGAGACTCTAGTAATTATAGTTCGCCAATAAAATATTTAATTTATTTTTTTAACCCCTATAGACACGCATGAACACACTGCACAACATGAAATTCTTTCTCTGCATTTAACCCATTCACCAAGTGAAGCAGTGGGCTGCCACCAATGAGGGGTGCCTGGGGAGCAGTGTGTGGTGACAGTACCTTGCTCAAAGTTACCTCAGTGGTAGGACAGTAACAGCTGGGATTTGAACTCCAATCCTCTGATTGCAGGGCCAATGCCCTAACCACTGGGCCATCCAGCTGCCTCAATATGTGGTCTTCTTCACCAAATTCATTCATCCACCACTCTAAAGAGTTGCACTAAAAGAACCTCTTGCAGTTTTCTGAGGCTGTGCTAAGCTCGCCTTCCTGGAACAACAGAAAGAAAGTGACTCCTGTAGAAACTTTCTGTCTAGGCTGTTAATTTGTGATTTCTTTCACAACCGTTTTTTCTTTGGTGTAACTGAGCCCCTTGTAGGCTCCACTGGTTTGAAACGGCAGAACACTTCTATTCTGGCAGGTAACTTGGACTGTGCCGGTGTAGGGCAGATCCACCAGGGCTCGCTTGTGATGTCTACATTCACAGTTTTCCCTGGAGGAACTTTCACAGGGAACAACACCAGCTCTGTTTTCTGCTCGGAATTCTCCAGACCAAAGGAGCTCTGACTTCCCAGTCTTAAACTGAATTTAGATGTAACTGCTACAACCTCTGGAAATCCCACCTTCACCTCAATGCCAAAGGAGAGCTCTATCTTGTTTGGTCACCGACCAGGAGAACTTTTTTTATAAGAGTTTTGAAGTTTCTATTTTGTATTCAAAGTTTCTATCTTGTGTGACAGAAGAGTTGTTTTTGCATGTCATGGATTTGATCTTCTCAATGGACACATTGGGCATCACCTGACAAAGTGTTGGGTAATTCACGTTTATTAACTTGGCAGACTTGACCCTGTTGATGAACCAGAAGCCCCCCGTGAGCGATTTGTCCTGAATTTGATGCCACCGGTACGTGTTCCAGCTCTGTTTCCCCAGAGTTAGAGAGAAGTCATTTACTCTCCATCTTGAAATATAAATTCTGAATAACTCCCACTAGGGTTTCCAAACTGTGAGGACCGACCATCAGAAAGCCAGACCTTGATGGCTTTAACTTGCCAGCCACCAACCCACACCCATTGCTATTGCAGGATGGCTTCATTATTCACTAATATTTTAAATAGTTTAAAATACTGATACCTCAAAAAAATGCCCATTATCATTCAAACAACTTTGCAGACCAACCAACACAACTCACTTCCGGAGCTGATGTAGACACCCAGAAGGAACAGATTTTATTGGCTGACCAGAATTACAGAGGACGCTGTGGCAACCTCCATCACTCTTCAGCCTGGGTGAAAGCAGTCATCAGCCATCCACATCCGCTCGGAGACTTAGGCCTCCTGCGATCTCCAGTGCCAGAGAAAACCATTTTATGCCATCCACACCAGCTCCCAGAAGGCTGCTGCAGACTCCAGTGCTGGGGAAGCCAGCCTCCAGAAGGCTGCTGCAGTCTCCAGCACCGGTGAAGCTAGTCTACAGCCTCCTGCTCCCACTCCCAGGCCGCACTCTCTGGGCCAAGACAGGTTTGGGGTTATAAAGCGGTCTGTAGTGTTAACCGCACAGGCTGATCTTAGTCCCAGGGAGAGTAGCCAAGGGGTTAGGAGGCTCCCTCACAGGCTAAATTAGACAGAATAGGGCTAGTTGACCTGTTAGGCCCCATAGAAGAGCCAAGGGGCTCCCTCTTAGAGTGTTGGCCACTGGTGGCATGGGCCCAGGCAGTGAGGCCTGTATCATTAGCTGATGGAAGGTATCCTGGGAGGAAGCACCTCCGCTCAAAAAAACAGAAAGATGGAGTGCTGGTGATTTAGAGGAAAAGGCTTGAGATGCAACACTAACATTTAACTGTGTCTCTGTAATGAAAGGAATGCTTTAACTTTTTAATAATCCAAAGAAAGACATGCATAGTGTAGGTAAAACCCAAATAATTTTCATTCAGTCATTCACTGTACTGTCAGAGTTATGTTTAGAGTGCAGAGAAAAGGAAATCTTTTTGAGTTTTTCCAATCAAGAGTGATCAAACTTGCATTCCAATAAAACAGTACAAATTCACATAAGCTCAGCTTCATGCAGCTACATGTTGTATTTGTTATGTGAAAAGCAATTTCAGTTACTTTTTTTATTCAATTGCAAAGTGAGTTAAACACAATGAATTATGGGCCCTCTAAACCAGGGGTGTCCAAGCGTGAAGATGCCCGTGGGCCATTTTATAACCAGAAAACTTCCATGAAAATGCATACCCTTATAAAACAAATGGTTAGATTTTTAAAATGGCAATATAATTAAATATAAGCCTCTTAAGCAGATATGAACAAATCTAAAAGCACAATTCTACCTTACTTTCATATCTGGAGAGTCAGATAACAAGTGATTTTTGCCCTTGTCATTTCAAGATCTTTCAGAAAGCAAGAGCTTGTGTCACACCTACAGGTACATAACATCAACACTCAACCGAATCTTATTCAAGAGTTTAATTAAATAAAATCCAATTCCAGTAGTGTGCTTTAGGCTTTTGATTGTTAGTAGTGACAGATTTTACCATCTGAAACACACAATTTCAGAACAGATAAGTTGCTGACAATAATTCTTTGCAGTCATCATCGCAGAAAAGTGTGGCATTGATGCAGAGCCAGATAGCTTTTGTATGGTGCTGCCACCATTTGGTGAAAGAAGGAATTTGTAAAGTTTTAGGATTTATTGTGACAGCACTAGCAAGCCATAAATAATACTTTCAGACACAGGCCGTATGGAATTGGATAGTTTGATAGTGGGTGTAGCCTTAACCCTTTGTCTCAGCTGCCAGGGATGAGGTAAAATCTGAAAATCCGTTTTTTTGTTTGTTTGTTTTTCATTCTGGGTCCATTCTGGGGATTTAAAGTGTTTGTTTTGATTTGTCCTTTGTCTGTTCACCCTCACGAAAACCCTTGTTTTGCCTTGATAAGGATATCAGCCTTTTTCTAAGTTTTTTGGCCACAGTGCTTTTTGTTTTTGTCTTTGGGATAACCCAACTATGGATGTCTGCATTTGTGCCTCATTCCTGAACATGCCTTGCCAAGATGTGACAAGAACATGTTCCGAATGATGTGAGTACCATCGATGTTTTTTAGACTTTTTTATGGATATGTGTATTGGTAAACTAAAAGTGAAATATTAGGATGATTTTCTTTGTTCTAGGGCAAAATATGTGTATGTGAGGATTTAACAGAGTTGCATTAAATTTTCATTCATATTTTAGATTTTTGGCCTTATGCCACAAGTTTAAACAGCAGGCAAAACAATTATGAAGCTGGGCCTACTCCTATTTTTGAGAAACCATACTTTTTCCAAGGGCTTCAAGTAAAGTAGAATGTGTCCCATAAATGTTATAATTTTCACAATTTCTCCATGTCAGAGTGCCATCTCTACTCAGCAGCTTGAACATTCTCTCTGTGTCCAAACGTCCTCTCACAAACACAAATGAAGAACAATTTTTTGCTGCTTCCTTTTGAACTTCCAGCAATTATGCTCTCTTAACATTAGCCAGTGCAGGGGAATATAAACAACTGGCTCTAAAAAATGTGTTAAACTGTCCCCTTCCCCAATGTGCCCATAACATTCATTGACAAATAAAAACATCATGGTAAGACTGGCAGTTCATAGTAGAGCACACATTCAAACCTAGGGTCCATTTGGCATCCTTACTTCACTGGACATGTATTTGGACTGTCAGGATAAGAGTTTTCCAACATTCAACCCTTTGAAAGAAAGGACAGAATACAATATCGGTACTTTAGGGCCTGTCAACTTAAGTTATAAAGACTTATAGTTTAAACTAGGGTTAAGTAGGGTTAAGTAGGGTTAAGTCTATGGTCATGTTGTCAGCTGTTTGGTGTTTTGAGTTCAGTGGTTATGTTTACTGATTGATTTAGGTTTGAGGTTTGTGTGTATTTAAGTTCCAAGAGTTAATGTGTTATTTGCTGGTTAACCCTCACATTATGCCTCACGCTTCCTGTTACTTATGTGTCTTTAGTGTAATTATTTTCTGTAGAGAGTCTGTGTGCTTTGTTAATAAAAATGTATGTTTGTCGATTCTTTAGGGTCGAGGTAGCACTGACCAAATTCCTATTATCCTGATGATGATGATGATGATGATGATGATGATGATGATTGTTATTATTATTATTATTATTATTATTATTATTATTATTATTATTATTATTATTATTATTATTATTATTATTATTATTATATTATTATTATTATTATTATTATTATTATCATATCTATATATATATATATATCATATCTTAATATTTTCTAAGGCATTTGGGGTTTCTTTAAGTCTTGACTTTATTTGAGCATATATATGCAATCAGCAAGCACTCATATATGTATATAATTTATATTCTGCTAAAAAGGCGATTAGATATACAACATGATTCCTGTGCTTACATTTCACCAAACACTTCTGTTTGTTTCAGGATTTTATGATATGAACACTTAATAATCAAATTTTTTCACCACTTTTCCCGCATTCAAAAATATATTTGATTGAAATGCAGTAAGATGATCCATTGAATGGAACAAGTCAGTTGCATAAAGGAACATTTTATAACAGTAAAAACAAAAGGGTTACGTTGTAACAGAATCTGTAATGCAATGTTTAAATTTCAGATTTCAAAGCGATATAAAAGCGACAGTAAATACAGTCTGCTAGAATAAGAAATGTGGTCTTCTACACTAAATTCATCTAACACCCTTGGCACTACAGGCATTCTCTAATAATTTAAACAGTCTAAGTGCGCTAAAAGAACATTTTGCAGATTACTGAGGCTGTGCTAAACTTGCCTTCCTGGAACAATAGAAAGAAAGTGACTCCTGTAGAAACTTTCTGACTAGGCTGTTATTTTGTGATTTCTTTCACAACCGTTTTTGCTTTGGTGTAGGTGAGTCCCTTGTAGACTCCACTGGTTTGAAACTTCAGAACACTGCCATTCTGGCAGGTAATCTGGACTGTGCCGGTGTAGGGCAGATCCAATGTGGCTCGTCCGATTGTGATGTCTACATTCACCGTTTTCCCTGGAGGAACTTTCACAGGGAACGACACCAGCTCTGATTTCTGCTCAGAATTCTCCAGACCATAAGTGCTCTGACTTCCCAGTGTTACACTGAATTTGCCTGTAATTTCTGTAACCTCCAGAATTTTTGCCTTCACCTCAATGCCAAGGGAGAACTCGATCTTGTTTGTCACCGACCAGGAGAACTTTTTTATAATCATTTTTGAAGTTTCTATTTTGTATTCTTGTGGGACAGAAGTGTTGTTTTCGTATGTCATGGATTTGATCTCCTCCACAGTCACATTGGGTATCTCCTGATGAAGCGTGGGATAATTCACGTCTATTAATTCTGTAGACTTGACGGTGTTGATGAACCAGAAGCCTAAGCAATCAATATCTGCACCTGCCCTTCCTGCAATTCCCATGCAGATCCCAGAACCAACATCCATAGGGTATTCGGTCTTCAGCCCCCATTCTGTCATGCTTGCAAAGTACTCCCGTGAGCGATTTGTTCTGAACTTGATGGCACCGGTACGTGTTCCAGCTCCGTTTCCCCAGAGTGAGAGAGAACTGATATTCTCTCCATCCTGAAATATAAATTCTGAATAACTACCACTAGGGTTTCCAAACTGTGAGGACCGACCATCAGAAAGCCAGGCCTTGATGGCTTTAACTTGCCAACCACCAACCCACACCCAAAGCTTTTGCAGGGTGGCTCCATTATTCAGACCATTGAAATCAAACTCGCCACCTCCTTGGCCTCCAATGCGATGGAGAGGTACGAGGTATGACATGATGAAGCAAGTGATATAGACCTTTAAAAAGGAAATAAAGAGAAGACATATAACCACTTCTGAACTAGAAGTCTAACATTTTAAATACTGATACCTCAAATATGTACCACTGCCCATATAAAGCCAATAACATGTTTTTTTTCCCTATCTTCAACAAATAGGCTGTTAATAACACATTAATCTGGATGGTCTTCGGAATCCAAATGAAAGCCTACTTCTTTCTATAGTGCGCTTTGTAAGTTACACTTTATATAAAATTCCATTTTCTACTTCTATGCAGTACACGATTTGTCCATGATGGAGTTCTGCATACATGGCTGAATTGCTAGTGACTATTTGTTAGACATTTTATACATTGTTTGAATGCAGAGGTTTTTTAATCCCTACATAGGGCACTTTGTAGAGATTTGGGAACCATTTGAGACAGAGCCTTGCTGCTCATCTCTTTAATGGCATATTGCTCAGTTAAGCCTTCACTTAACATTCAAGATTGTAATACCAGTACTGAGCATCAGATCAGTACACACCTGTATATGACGGAAAAAGTAGAGTCTTCATTTTTGTTCCATTTTAGGTTTCCCACCCCCACCCCCTTAACTGTAATTTCTGTTTTATTACTATTAGAAAGTGAATGTGCATTAAAATGTGTATTCTCTGTAGAGTATGGTTACTTATTACACTTTATAGACAAACTGTGTTAAGTTTTGCAAAGGATGGTAGATGGATACTTACGAGAAATGGTCGACCAGAAAATGAATGTAAAACTTCTCAAAACGGTGCTTCTCTTCAGCTGCAAGTGATCAACACCGTATCTGCAAGCTCCTTTAAATAGAGCTCAGGTGCAGAGGGTGGGCACTTTGCAGAATACATAGGTGGCAATTTTGAAGAATGAAAGGTTGGGCTAATCTGCATAGTTTATGCACAGTTTTCTGATAAGTTGTGCAATTCACGCACATGTCTACAGAACAGAGGTGTCACTAGAGTACAGCCGGCCCAAAAGTCCTTTTTTTTTTCTGTGTGGGCTTATGTTCTGTCTTAAAAAAAAAACACTTGGTCTGCCTGGTGCTTCTTGAACAGAGTTTGACCCTGTTTTGCAGTGCTGAAAAACGGTAGACTGAGGTGGTTTTGCTGGCTAACTATGTGAGGTGTAGCACTGAATGAATGATAAGACTGTAGTCTGTTTGAACATACATTGTTTTTTTCATGTATTTGTATAATGAAGGCCTATCTTAGGGGTCAAGTTAATTCATATGCAGTTTAGGAGAAGAAGAAAAACAATTGGTGTCTTATCCAGAAAAATATAAGGCACGACTATCACTTCAGACAGAACATGACAGCCTCTCAGTAAGAAGGCAGAACTGCTCCTGCTTTAAACCAAACAAGTATACTATGAGCATGGTGAGAAACCTACCAAACTTCATACAGCTGAGACAGGCAGCTGCACACAGAGTAATCTCACTAGTTCAGTAGGTTTACTACCTACAAATCCTAACAATAATAAAGATCAGTTTAAAATGCACTACATAAATGATCAGTCTCAGATATCAAACTTTTATTGATTTCCCAGAAAGGAGTCAAGAAATCTTACATGCAATGAAATCAATGCAGAGTGGTAAAGCACCAGGTCCAGATGGCTTTTCTATAGAATTCTATAAGGTTTTCCTACCCAGTAACACATTTGTTGGGTCTATTGTTGCAAGAAACTACCAAAATTACAA